>LBNU01010046.1:44963-92190 GCA_014162995.1 Artemisia annua | reverse complement strand
AAGTAAACTTATAAAAATACATAGATGACTATGATCTCTTTCTTTTCACTAAGTTAGAAAATTCCATACACGACTATGGTCCTTACTTAAGGAAATTCATACATAATTATGATTCTTCTTTTAAGCACGCTTAGACACTAAAAAGATATCTTCACACAAAGATACATGAGTCATGTGCGAACTACGAGTTCAAAAACATAAGTACTTGGAAATTATAAAAACACTAAGTACAAAAGGAACTTTATATATACACGACAAGTTTATACAAAAATTTGTTCCAAAACAAAAACTAAGTACAAAATGGCTAAATGCTATATGTACGCCTCAACTGGCTGGAGCTCCCACTAAGAGCTATCTCCTTTGCATCCTTGAGCCTCTTCAGCAACTCAACATCATCAAAGGAAACGGTGGCCACGGTGACAAGCACGCCATCGGATCTAGGCAGATGCGCAGCGCCTATGCCGCACAGAATGGCCTTCCCTTTAACGCCTTTCTTCCTGGCGACCCTGGATGCATGAGCAGTTAGAGACCTTTGCAATGATATCTCCTTCTCAAGACGGAAGGGATTCAAAATATCACGCGGCTGAGCAAAAATAGGTACCTTCAGCTGCGCCACGTCAGGCTTCAAATAGAAGTCCAGCTGCTGATCCGCATCCTCCTGTAGATGCCTTGGAAGAGTAAGCCCCGCCATTATCACATTGATGGGCTGATCCTGATTACGCTCCAAACGCGCGATGTGGGGAAGATCGAGCTTCTTTAGCCCCTCCATGGCAGCAAGGAGCTCGGCAGGGGCACTCGCCTTGTACCCAGGAGCCTCCGCAAGCGGCACAGTCAGCAACTTGGCCTCAGCAAGCTTGTTTGTGGCCAAGGTCTGCCCGTGCGCAACAGCGCAATCCACCACCTTTTCGAAGGCCGTGGTAACTTCCGGATGCTCCAATGTACACATGGCAGCTAGGCGCAGCCCATGGCCGATCAACCACCTACGAAATAACACAAGTGTTAGTAGGAAAAAAAGTCTAAATATATACAAGTTATAAAGAGAAGCAAAGAAGCATTTACCTGCGCTCAGCCACGGACTGAACCATATGTGGGTATAGCTCCTCATCATATTCGGTGCTGAGCTTGCGAAGCTTCTCTTCTTGCATCTTCAGCGCAAGCTCCACCCGGCTACGGAACTCCTCAATGTTGGCGAAGTGCTTGCTTCTATTCTGTTGCAAGTACTTCAGCGCCCACAAAGAGTTAACCCTCTGATGGTCTGCAGCAGCACGCTCCTGCTCCAACTCAGCCATCACCGATAGCTTCCCCTCAGCAAGTCTTTGCGCAGACGCCTCTGCGTGCTCCAGTTTAGCCTTGGAGCTCAGCTGCTCAGCTTTAGAGCTTGCTAACTCAGCCTGCACAGCTGCTAACTGCGCCTTCAGGCTGGTAATCTCTTCCTTAAACCGGGAGGAGCGGCTACTTTCACCAGCATAGCTCGCCCTGGCTTGCGCTACCAGCTCGGACTGGCGCGCAGTGAGGGAGGCCAGCTCCTCCATCACAGAGTCAAACGACCTTGACTCCTCTCCAATATCCCTTGGTGAATGCGCCCCATCCAGAAAGGGACTCACCTTGGGTGACGCACTTCCATCTAGTGCGCCAGTGTCCTCCACATGCTGTTCACTGCACAAAGGATTAAGAAGAAGCATTAGCGTATGAAAACAGTCAAGCATACACAAAATCCTAAGGGATTGCTAAAAAATACTTACATGCGGGGAGGAGATGAGGACACGTCCTTCTCATTCTCAGTCATGGATGCGTCTCCTCCAGACTTCTCAACATCCAAACTGCAGAAACAAAAAGACAAGGTTAGGAATAACCTACGGAATTATCAGACTCAAAAGATAAGACAAAATACTTACTCCTTCTGCGCCTCAGTAAAAGATGGACCTTCCTCAGCCTCAGACCGCGGCTTCTTGGAAGATCCTTCACCATCGCCACCAGACCCCCTCTTGCGCGTCAGCTGGAGGCCCTCCTCCATTTCTTCGTCAGACTCTTCCAAGTTGATATGCGCTATGGGAGGAGGCTGCGAAGGGTCAGGTCCCTGCTGCACAGGAGGAGCCACCTCCTGCACCGATGTGGCTACCACCACATTAGGGGAGCCCTCAGGCTCTGGAACAACCAAGTCTACGACGCGCCCTTCCGTCGCCTGCAATATGGGCATCTCACCCTCCCTCAGGGGACGAACTCCCACCGTCACGGAGCGCGGCATCTCCAGATTGACAACACCAAAAAGATCCATCTCTGCGCACAAACAAAGAGTAACAGGTTACATAAAATATGTAAAACGAAGAAAAGCTTACGCTACTAACGACAGAAAGAAGGCAGGAAGAGCACCCACCCGCGCCATCCGCATCCAAGAATGTGGGAACCTCTGTCTCAGGCTCGAAGTAGTTGCGACTGATGCCCATGTGCACCAGGAACTCTTCTGGATATGGTCTGATGTGGATGCGGTTCTCATTAATGATAGCCGCATGGTCTGCGTTATACCACGTTTGGGGGGAGGGGGCGCTCATCCTTGGGCAGAGTGGCGCGGGTATGAAACAGAAAGTTGGAGGGAAAGACGGCGGCGTCAATCCAAAAGAATTTCTCCCTCCAATCCCTAAGCTTATCTACCTTCTTCACATAGCATTGTAACTCGCCTATGCTCTTAGAGAAGGTAACCCACCCATTTAACCACGACGTGCGATAGAACGCGCGGAATAAGTGGAGGGTAGGGGGAATCGCTAACAAGCGACAGTTAAACTCAAAATTGGCAATCTTCCCAGCCACAATACAATGCAACTGGGAGATGTGGAGCTCGTAATAATTGAGTATATCACTCAAAAGCACGGATATGGGTACGCGCTGGTTCGCCCACTCAAAAAAGCGCGTATATAACCCTACCTTCACTACGGGGAAGTCCGCGATGGTGTCATTTGGACCTGGCACCTCTGGGTGCAGGTCCAAAGGGATAAAATAATCCGAGGTGAACTGCGTCAGTTCATCCTCGGTTATATTAGCAGTGCAATCATGAAGTTGAAGAACCATTTTGTGTTTAAGAATGGGCGTGCGCGCTAAATACCTAGCGTATAGAAACTGATTGTAGAGGAGATTTAGAAGTTTTTAAAAATGGAGATAATTCGCTTTTACTGTGATAATCACAGTAAAAATGGAGGATGGTTATATAGTTTCTCATCCACCACAGATGACTGACACGTATACTCCACTAACTAGAATCGTGTGGCTAGGAAGTGAAACGGTACAAGACACGTGGATAGCCTCTCCACTTCCCAAGGTACCTAAATTGCACTTTTTTGGACTAGATACATCCAACGTGTGTTTTGGCGGTTTAGTTTCGAATTCTTCCCGCGTACGCGTTGGGAATAACTTTGACACGGCTTTAGTCTAGCATCCGCAGGTTTTACCCTGCGCACACTAGATTGGGGGGACATGATGACGTATAGTCCACACTCGGGTCACGAACCCGATTAGTAAACAATACTAATGATTAAGCCCACCACGTGTGGGCCGCCATAACGATAACTGGACTACCAGTTAGACGGTTTGGGCCTACAAGGCCCAAGCCCAAAGTTATTAATGGATTGGATATGGAATATCTCCTAAATAAAGGAGATATATATCAAATATCCGATATCGGCGAATACGCCGAAGAGTGAGGAGCACGAAACCTTATCGGTTACGTGTGTATAAATAGGGCGTCATAGCTCTCGTCCAAGGTACGACTTACAAACCCTAAACTCTTCACAACCCTAAATTCGATTACTTACTCTCACGCCGGAGAATAATCAGGGGAGACAATCCCTCGATAAGCCTAACGGTGTTTGTTGCTTTCTTAGTGCGCAGGTCCCCAAGCATTATCATCTAATTGATACGAGAACAAGAACCCAAACAAAAAACGCTCAACTTTTGTATCAACATATAACATGTTAAAAAAAACGTTCTTATATGATGATGTTTGGCTTTGACAATTGACTCAAAAGACTTGCGTGTATACATCCAACTATTTAATGTGAGTAAAGTCACATGCATGCATGCCCCCTACGTCTCTTGGGAAAAAACGTCATATTCATTAATTTTGCTTCACTTATTTTCCGACGTGTCTCCAACACTATAATAACTGTTTTTATGTATAAACTACTTGCTCCTAATCAAAAGCCATGAACCTAAAGGTAGTTTGTCCTACTTTTACTAGTATTTGTTTGCTAGTATATGGTACTTTAGGAAGAACTGCTTAAGTATTAGAAAGCCATTGTTTAGATCAAAGAAACCAACCGTTCTCGAATCTATTAGACCGGATTAACATATTTCATCCAAATACTACACATTAATACAGTGGTGTTTGAATTCGACTTAATTGACTGAATATGAAAAAAACTGAATTTATTAAGTCATATAAAAACTGTTTGTTTGTGACTTAATAGTGAAAGATGACTGAAAATATTAAATAATAAAACTAAGGTGGTGTTTGATTTCAACTTAATTGACTTAATATGAAAATACTTAATTTATTAAGTCATGTGAAATGTTGTTTGTTTTTCACTTAATCAAAAGAAATGACTTAAAATAATAAGTGATAAAAGTGAGGGTCTCCACATTAAGTCATCTTTTAATAAACACGACTTAAGGGCCTGTTTGTTTAGTTTTTTAATTAAGTCATGTTAAATAAAAGTGTCTGTCTACATATCTGATGTCTATTTGTAAATGAATAAATGATTGTTTGTTTTGTGTGCGGAATAAAGTGTCTGAATTAGAAAAAAAAATACTATTATACCATTTTTATTTGAAATAAGGTTAAGAAGTGGGAGGGTAAATATGTAAAATTATTATAAAAGGTATGACTTAATTTGGAGACCCTCATCTCCTTGGCTTTTTCTAGTAAGTCATGTGTTAGTTTTAAGTACTAAACAAACATCCATTTGATGACTTAATTAACTTGCTTATTTTTTAATTAAGACACTTTAAGTTATTATCAAACACTACCTTGATTCTTTTAATAAACATAACTTAATGAAAAAATTAAACAAACAAGCCTTTAGTTTCTGCATTAAGTAATCTCTTAATTAAACATGACTTAATTAAAAAATTTAACAAACAAAAATAAATAATAATATTAGAGTGAATTGCATGGAGTAGTTTTGTGATAACAACCCATTAAACTTTCAAGATCCACATGGAGCACCAATTACCAAAAGCATTCACATGTTTATGTTTGTGACTTTCCAAGTAAAAGTGAAAAGATGTTATTGAAATATACTCCAACATAACAATATCCTAAATGTGCCTTTAAAAAACATAACATAGACTTAATAATACAATGTCATTAATGATTAATGCATCATCTTATTCTTGTAGCTAATACTATTTGAAACTTGTAAGGGGTTGTTTTGGCTATATTTGTAAAATCTTGAGCTATAATGAAAATATTATGTAAAGAATTTTGATTAGTGAGCATATTTAGAACGGCTACTTTCTATTGCTTTTTGGGTGCAAGATTTGGGAATTTTGGATTTATGGGAATCTGCCTTTTGGAACTTTATAACTTTCCAAAAATGCCCACGTTTGTGTCTGTTTATACAATCGTACCACCAAGATATCAAGTTATCAACAAAATGACGAAACTACTCTTCTCATCCCTACATTAACGTAACTATCACTACATTAATTTCAGGGGCTCATTAGTACTTTCAAGCAAACCACCTCATATACTCCAGCATAAATGGTCCATCAAAATGATCATAGTAAGTCCTTTTTGTAATTTTAAGGGACATGTTGAAGAAAAAGCAAGTAAAAATATAATATTTGTCGGTCGATAGGAAAAGCAGTAAAATTAAGGTTAAGATAATCAACATTGTTTAGATTGGTGATTGATTATCGAAATTTTAAGTGATTCAACTTTAGAAAAAATATTTGGTTTGCAAGAATATAAGCCAAAAGTTTGCATGTGTGATCAAATGACCTTTTATTTAGTTGTATGCGAGTAACTTATTATTAAAAAAAGTTATGTGTTGAAACAAAAGTTTGTGGAGCTTTGCCTTCTATTCGTAAAAAGTAAAAATATGCAACTTTGTGTTTTCACTGATATTTGTATGCTAGCAAATTAGAGCATCAATAAGTATACTCTCTATGATGTTTAAATCTAAATCACGTTACATAATGTTTTCTTATCTAGTTATCCTTATGCGTTATGAATACATGATGCTTCATTTAGACGAAGTTCATGTAGTTACTGATTATGTCATTTACTCACGATACTCAACCACATATGCAACCGTTAGTTGGTTACACAATACTTTCTCTTAAAATATTAGGAGTTATGTGTGATCTACAACTAGTTTTTTAAATCAATAAGAAAATATTTGACTATTGACTCATAGGGTCATAGTTGACTAATGTTTGGTGAGAACGTTTCTTTTTCAAACATTTTACACTTCTCATATATTAGAGCGCAAGTTGTAATAACATGTTAACATCTAAAAAGTGCCGCCACCAAAGTATTACATCACTTCAACACTAAAACATTTAATACCAAAAAATCACCCTTACAATAACACTGGTTTTTTGAAACCTACATTTTAAAATCTTACAATTTATAAATTATACCCTCAACAATTTCATTGATTAAACAACCTAATGCTTCATTAATAAAATATGTCAAAGTTAACACCATGTGTCAAAATACATCGGATAATAATATCATTGCATCCCAATCCAAGTCTTACGATATAGCGTTTAGCCCAAATTTTCATTTTGGTACAAAGGTCTGTCCGATTACCATTTGTTTCATCCCACATAAAAAACACAATTGATAAATCTGGTCTTATACATAAACAAACGGTTCATTTGTTATAACCATAAAACACATATACCATTTTATCCGCCTACCACATAAACTCTATCACCTAACATATCTTACTTCATCTCTCCCAACTCATCATCATCAAGAACTCATCTCTCTCAGTCGTTATCAAAACATTGAGGGGTGAGTTGTGAATTATTGTTGTTGTTGTTGTTGTTGCTGCATTGAAGGGGTGTTTGTGTAACTTGTTTTGTCATCTAGCGCGTTTCAATCCAAGTTATTGTATCAACGTATCTTGCAACGTATCAATAACGCTACTATCGCCGGTATAATAACTAGGCATCAACGACGGCCACGTAGGCCATGACGTCGTTGGGGCGTTACTGTACCTTGGCCTCTTATCGTTGGTTTTTTTTTTCTCAACCTATAAAATGTGATACACTGTCATCTACTCCTTTCTTTACTTCACGAGTTATTATATTTATCTTCATGATAATTGGTGTGTGATTTTGGTTGACAGGTATCTTTTAGAAAAACAAAAATGGTAGAAAAACATACATCAATTTTTGTTTTAAAACACCTTTTTACTACTTTTTCAAATTCAGAATATATGTGCTTATGTATGGTAAGTAAATCGGTTTAAGAGATGGGATGCGAATGATTTTGTTGTTTGGTTTCCCATGTAAAACGGTAAGGACCCGATGAGAATGATGATGATCAAGAAGCTCAGGTAATACTTGAACAAAGACCATACTTTACTATTGTGAAGCAGTATTTGCTCAAGTGTGTGAAAACTTGTTAAGTTGTGTGTGTTGCCTTCTATTTATAGAGAGACAAGTAGGGTTTAGAGATAAACCCATGAGAGATAATCAACAGCTGTGGATGAGACATGTGGCTCTTCCTCTTTTGCTCGCACAGGAGAGTGTTATGTTGTTCCCTTTACACAGTTAGAGTTAACTATAAAGTTAAACTAACCGCGTTCCATGGTTAAGTAATGTAATGAAATCCTTTGATAGCTAAAAAAACGTAAAAGGAATAAACAAGAGTTTATCAACTTTTAAATTTTTATATAATTAATCAAAGAATCTATACCCAAGTGTTTGCGGAATAATACTTGGGATTGAAGTGACAAGTGTGGTTATCTCATTTCTAAACTTAAACTAAGCTTAAGTACAACTATGCTAACCAACTGAGCTATCTCAGGGACTTAGTTGCTTTGGAGGAGTATGGGAAAAGATCCTCCCAAGTTATAAATAACTTGATTGATCAAGTTGGGCAATTATCAACCATTGGATTTGATCCAATGGTTGATAATTACAACTTGATCAATCAAGTTGTAAATAACTTGAAAGGATCTCTATCCGGAGGAGTATAGAGGTTTGTGATTGCCAAGCTTTTCCTACACAAACTTGTCAACCTTTCTACTCCATCTTAAGATCTTATTTATACTAGTACGAGGTTACTGCTGATGAGGTTAGGTGAATGCGTGTCACGTTTCCAATTGATGAGGTACACAGAGGTACATAGGAGATAAGTACTGAAAATGATCCATAACCAGATATACACCTAAGAGGGTGACTCAGCAAAAAGGGCAATTTAGTATTTTCTACTCGTATTTCGGCCGATACGCCGTATCAAGGCCCATTATCTATATGGCGTATTCCAAGACTCTAATACGCGGTATTAGATCTGGAACAGGTATCGAGTGTAACAGAGAATGATTTTGTTGTCAAACTGTAACCACCCGTAATTTTTCGGACAATTACTTAAATAGTGGAATATTTTTTTTTTTATTCAGGAAATGCGAATCATTTATTTTATGATGTTTACTAATAATTAAGAATTTAAAAAACAAGAAGATATCTTGTTTTTCCTAAAAATGACATCACACGCGTACCGACACCGTATTAGTAATGGCTTAAATCCTATATGTATTTCGGAGTCAATAACTTTGCCTTTATATCATTTTATAAAATCGTTTCCAAAAATATATTTTTCATATTTAACAAACCGAGGTACCGCTTTTACATTTGAGCTCAACGGGACACGGAATACACGGGGCATAAAAATAAAACTAACCTACCCCTTTTACTTAATACCAGCGCCCCTATCTTTCTTTTCCTTATCTTTCCAGTTTTCAAAGTCAACAGGGATTGATAGATCACTATCGCCCTTTTCTTTTTTCTCTGCTGCTCCTCTTCTCCCCAAGATTCGTCACGAGATAACCTAGAAGGGGGAGATTGATAATAGCCTTTCATCAAAATGGTTCAACACAGGGTCCAAGGCGGGAAGGCTTGGTCAAAGCAACCTCTTTCTTTTTCTTTTTATTACCATCGATCCACAGGAACAACACCACATCTCAAGAAGCACATATCAAAAATCAAAAGGAGATAAGAGGTGGTGGTTTCCCTGCTTGGATCGGAATGGAGTTATCGGGTTCAAACTGCTTCTGGTCTTCTTCTCGAGTCGACATCACACCCCTTTTTGTAAGGATCTTGATTTCTTCGTACCTTGTTATGTTTCTTGATTGTTGTTGGTTATAAATCTGAGGCTTTGTTGTAAAACTTACGATTTAATTTACATCTTTTGATTATGATGTTGTTTGATTTTTGGTATCAATCGGCCAATACACAATCTGTGACGATTGTATTTTTATTGTTGTTGTTGTTAGTTGGTCTTGTGTGGCAAAATGTATAAACCCATAACTAAAACCTGGATATTGGCTTGATGGAAGTGCTTATTAACAACCGTGGCTATTCTTCTTTTTGGCTTATTTGGTTTAGATTAGGTCTTGTTAAAAAGTTGAGTCGTTGGACTTGGGTTTGGTTGGTCTTGCGTCGTGTCGAACCAAATCAGCGGGGATGATTTTAGCAGTTGTTTCCTTAATCAAATTTTCACTCGAAACATAACTAAGAAAAAGGTTTAAACTTTGGTATATGAATGGCGTGGGTTTTGTGGTGAGTCGAAAACTCATTGTGGTTGAACCATAGTGGAGTATAGCTTGCGTTGACTAGTCGAAACCTTGCTTAATCTTGTTGTTATAAAGATGTTAGAAGTATTGACGAGTGTTGGTGTTCTAAGTTGTTGAATAAGGTGTGAAATTGCTATTTGAAATATTGGTTCTAGCTTATTTTTAGTTTCCCTTTTTGCGACAGCCCACCCCGAGAGGTCTCAGGTTTGAGCCTCGGTGTGGACAAGTTTGGTATTCAAACACTTGTGATTCTTTTGTCTTGATACAAACATCAGGCACTTGTTTTCTTTCTTTTCTATGTTATGCATGACCAAAGCAGATAACTCATCCCTTTTGTCAACTTTGAAAACTGGCCTATACTTTGGCTTACGAAAGGGTTCGTTTAGTTGCTTTCATATTGGGCTTGTGTGGGATGTGTCGAGCCCAACAGGGGTGTGTTGGGTTGAAACCAGATTTGCAAAATACCTGTTATAAAAAGGGTGCGTTTTGGAGCTGCTTATATCAGCCCCTAATGGGTGCGTTTTGTTGGTTATTTTCCTGCACAAAGGGTACATTTGGAGCTGCTGAATTCAGCCCCTAAATGGTGCGTCTTCTTGGTTACTTTTCTGCACAAAGTGCAAGTTTTATTTGTGTCAGTCGAACACCCCAACAGTGGGTGCCCCTCTTACTTGTTCTACCTTTTCCTTGCAAGTATCACATGAGTGTGCTTGGTTTTGTTTTCAACTTTTGGGGTGCGTTTGAAACTGTTCTACAAAAAAAAAATAGATGTATAACTCTGTTACATATAAAAAGACATATGGTAGAAATAAAATATGTGATTGAATTTGTGATACCTTTTTGAGCCAAACCAAGTTGTGTGTTCACTTCGGCTTACGTCACGACTTGTTCCCGACTCAGTCGACTCATTTACTTCCGACATTACTTCACGACATACTCTGATTTATTAAACATATTTCGAAACTTAATCATTAGTCAATATCTTATATAACGATATATTTATCTAGTTTAAGTCTAAAAATAATATAATAGCGGGTTATTAATGATTGCAACACATAGTCACTACATACAACTAAAACAATACACGAGTTATGCCCGATTTCTGTCAAGGTATATATATATATACTTCGCATGTTTTTATAACAACTGACAATGAAGAATTTTATACATAACTTATGTCCATCAGTTTCTTTAAATACAAATGTTTTAAATAAGGCTACTACTACTTAAGAATTATTATTTAGATACTTTTAACTAATAATTGATATGTAAACATACATATATACATTTAGATATATAAATACTTGATCAACAATATTCTCATAGTCCGTGAGCGCATAATATTTAATCGTAAATTACTTTCCGTACATCGTCTTTCGGTTATTGTCGAAACGATGGCTTATTCGTCCTTGATATTTTGTTATTATGTACTTATATACTTATGCACTTCCAAGAGCCAATACTTGCAAACATTTATAAAACTACTTAAACCTAAATGCTGCCACACAAGCAACAATAACACAAACACTTTAACACTTTTAAACTTACTTCGAGTCGTAAACCTGAAACTATAAACTAAACTTGCCATACTAATCTAGGTCGCGTGTCGGTGCCACCCACTTATATCATTTGACTTTACTCTATTCGGACTGCTTTACTAAGGTGAGTTCATAACCCCTACTTTTACTTGTTTTATAACTGTTTTAGGGGGGAATACATGCTCGTTTTAAATCAAACTCTATGCTTGTTTATGATTGAATACATTACTTGTTCCTACTTGAAAGTATGATTTATTTACTTATTGCACATTGAATTACCTTATTTTGGACACAAGCGTTTAAATCATATACGTGAGTTTATAGCCCCACTTTTCTTATACTTGTTTTACAACTATGGGGTGAGAAACATGCAAAACATTTTCTGGACCATTACACTATTTTATTTTTCCAAAACTATTGCGCAGTTAGCCTAAGCCCCTGAACCCACTGTTATGCCCAATTTTCATGAACCGTTAGTTCCTGCTGGGAAGCGCGATTGTTATAGATAGATCTATTGGGGATGACTTCCCCCGTTCGGTTGGCCAGATAGGTCAATGCGGGCGTATACCAAGTCGGATCACGAGTGTATTGGGTTAAACACTCGCTATGGGCCCTGATTATTATATTTATGTGCTACATGGTAGCGCACTGAACTGTCTAGCTTCGGTTGCATGAACTTAGTGCTAGCGTAATAGACAATTTACTATGTGACATTATATTCGTTGTAATGATCACACACTCTACTCATGGTCCACAATTCAAATTTTACTGTAAGGTATAAACTATTTTCATGACATTGTGAGCCACACAATGGTCACAAAACTCTCTACTGAACTCACAATACTATACTGTTTTATTATAAACCTATGAACTCACCAACCTCGTGTTGACACTTTAGCATGTATTTTCAGGTTTGAAGCGATAGCTTACTATGGAGGCTTTGGCAAGGCATGGCATGGTCATAGAAAACTCTGACATATATTTGGGACCGCTTAAACTCTTATATGGGCATGTATTTCCACACTATTTTTGAATGATGTAAATTTGAATATTTTGATAATGAAAGTTATTCTAAATGGTTGAGATAAAAACCGTTCTTTGTACTTGTGTTATGATACCGATTGAGTAGCACCCCAGTAACATGATTGCTTCCGCTGGACCCGATTTTGGGGGTGTTACACAAACCCATTTAGACCATAATCAAACTCATCCAGAGTCATAACCGTAATAAAATACTTAAAAAGGGTATCGGGTGTAACAGAGAATGATTTTGTTGCCTGGTTTCCCATGTAAAACGGTAAGGACCCGATGAGAATGATAACGATCATGAAGCTCGGGTAACATGTAAACATCATATTTGCCCAAGTGTGTGAAAACTTGTGAAGTTGTGTGTGTTGTCTTCTACTTATAAGGAGGCAATTAGGGTTTATAGATAAACCCTTGAGAGATGATCAACGGCTATGGAGGAGCCAGGTGTTGATCATCTGGAAAGCAGACAAAGAGGACAGGTGGCTCTTCATCCTTGACTCATACAGGAGAGTGCTCAGCTTTCTATTTTGTTGGTCGTGTGTTCCCAACTGTGCTATGTCAGGCTCGTACGTTTTAACCGTTAATGAAAGCTGTCTCATGCGCATGTACTATACGGCCTGATAAGTATTACCAAGCCTAGCTCGACATGGGTTTACATAGTTCTTGTCATGACTTTTGGTATGCGTGTTTGATTCGAAAATATGGTAGTGAGCTTAAGTCACTAATAATGATACGCTATCTATCTATACTACTTATAAAGGAAAAACAGTTAAAGTGAAAAGTTGAGTTTTCAACACTTGGTCATATGAGAGAGAAAAATAATGTAATTAATACTCTTATTAAAACACCCCATTACTTAAAAGTACAATGATTTATTCACATTGTAAAACCAATTAAAAACATATCTACCAAATTAAATATGTAATATTTGAAGTTTATATTACTAAAAACAATTTAACGGATTACAATAAGATGACAGTCAAACGAGCAACAAGTTGGGCCGCTTAGAGCATCCACTTTGATAAACCTTTACAAAAGTTTATAATTATGCCACATCACAAATACATAAACCTTTTAGATTTATAAACCTATTTCCACTATAGATAAACTTGTTAAAACTTTATAAATATATAACATAACTCAATGCATTAGATTGTGAAAATATCTAAGATATTGCACCTCTTCATGCAATATAAGCATGAAATTGATGTCCATTATAATTAACAATATTATGGACATGTTAATCTTTTTATAAACCTTTTTATAAACCACCATAGTGGATGCCTTTACTAAAAGTACAATAATATTTTCATAATGTACAATTTAAATAAGCTACAATATAATCTATATGAAATAATTAAACACACTAATTAATGTTATTTTTAAACACCCTAAAATGAAAAGTACATGTTATTATACACATTATACAAATTAATAAAACACACAAAGCTTCATACAACCTAACAAGTTGATGGTACATATAGTTTTGAAAACTGGACGGGACCAAAAGGTTCAACCGGGAACCGGTGTCGCCACCGGTTCGGCTAACCAATAAAAACCATCCGAAAACGAACCAGAGAGGACCCGTTGAAACCGATACAAATTGGTGAATCAGGCCTCATCGAGATCTATTTCTCCTGTTAATCGTCACAGGGTACCCGAAGGAAAAACTGAAAAGTGAAAAGTTGAAACTAAAAAAGGAAATGTTGAAAACATATATTTCAAAAGTACTCTATTAATACAAATCACAAACAGGGTTGACTCAGGACGCTTCAAACCCGGCGGGTTGACCCGGTTTAAATCGACCCATTTTTCGACCGAAACGGTTCAACCGGTTGAACCACCCGGGACGAACCGGATTTCAAAACATTATGTTTAATTCCGAAATCTTCAAACTTTTATTATTTTTCGTTTATAACCTATAAACATTTTTTTATCAATAAACTATCTGTCGCTATAAAATCCCGTTACTATGCACGGGTACTTGTCTAGTATGAAAAACAAATATTTACAAGTTTTTTTATTTTGTAAAACAACACTGACTAAGGATATTGTCGACAATTCGTTTACTTAATTACGTTCATTGTGCTTTGATAAACAACAACTCCGCCATTTGAGAAACTTGTAGTCAAGTTATTATTGATTTTTTTGGGGTCATATTGTATGTAAAAGTTACGTATATTTTCTCAAATTTTCGTTTTAAGAAAAGACTTCAACACAGAAAAAAATCTCACTTTCTAGAATTATTATCCAAAAATAGAAGATTACGTAAATTCTGAAAATCAATATGTTTGATAGCCAAGGGGATGAAGGATGATAGAACATTATCAACCTATTCAATGATGTGACAATAGAACTTCTACATGATTTTTTAGATCTTTTATGGAGAAATCTAAGTAAAAATAAAAAACTAAGATCCGACATCATATTCCATTTAATAAACTCTTTCGGTGCAAGTAAAAATAAGAAAAATAAAGATATATTTGCATAAAATATCTTATCCAAAGAACTAAACACGAGTAAGATATCTATATTTAGAGAAAGTTTATCCTTTTTATTTTTTTATTTTTTTTAATCAACAATTTTTTTCTATTTCTGTCCATTTTGCTCTCTTACTCATCTAAGAAAAGTCTATACAAACTGAGCAAAAAAACTTGTGCTAACATTATCATTACCGAATATTAAACAATCTTATATAAAAATACATTACAATAACAAATAAAACTCTCATAATTATAAACGAGTCAAACTTTTGTCGAGTAACTCGAGCTTGTTAGATCCCAGAAGATGAGTTCTAATCGTTTAACGAGTTAAGCTCGAGCTTATGTATAATGTATGCTCAATCAAGTTATTGTCTAGCTTTTAAATGACATATAAGAATTTTTTAATATATATTATGTATATGTATATATTTTAATGCCTTATATTTAAATAAATTAAGTTTAAAACATTTTTTTAAATGTATTGAGTACCGCACTCAAATATATTTCATATTTAGGTTGTTTAACGATATATCATTGCGAATAAATCGAGCTTTTCGATCCAAATCAAATTTCTTTATGACAAAACTCGAGCTTTTGTCATGAAAATTTGACGAGTTATGAAGCTGAGCACGAGCATTTTTTTGACGAGCAATCAATTCAACTCATTTATAGGCTATGTTTGGCAAAAGTAGCTGTGAGCAGTAGCAGTAAGCAGTAGCTGTGAGCTCACCGCTCACAGCTTCGTAAAGAAGCATTGGAAAAATGAGCTTTCCTAAAAATTAGCAAAGGTCACAGCTCTCATGCCAAACGAACACTAAAAATCAAAAAGCTCATTGCTCACCGCTCGTCACCTCAAAAAGCTCCAAAAGCTTTGCGCCAAACATAGCCATAGTGTTAGGGTGTGTTTGTTAAAAGTAGTACGACTCATCGCTTACAGCTTGTTAAAGAAAAATTAAAAAGTGAGCATCCTTAAAAAATAGCAAAACTCACCGCTCCTTTACCAAACAACTACTAAAAAAAACAAAACACTCTTTACTCACCGCATATCACTTCAAAAAGCTCCGCACACTCCGTGTCAAACATACCCATATCAAAACAACACAATATTCTTTTAGAACAATCAAAATAGAAAATAAAATAATAAATATACTAGTTATAACGCCCGCGCACGCGCGGGTTTTTTTTTAAATTTTTTTGAATGATATATTTTTATTTATTAAAAAACAAATAATTTAATCTTTGTTTTGTTTGATTTATGATTTTTAATTATAGTTTTTTATTAATAAAGATAATCATTTAAAAAGTTTAATCCTATTGTTAGTTACATCTTATCTATATTTTTTTTTATTTATCTTTTACTTGTGTAGTATATCAATAAAACAAAATTTTAAAATTTTAAATTGAAAAATAATAATTAAAATATTACCTAATAAGGAAATATTCTTTTTTCCGAAATACGAAAGTACCCACTAAGGGTTTTGTTTTATTATATAAAAAAGATTGATACTTGGGTTTTTATTTATTTATTATTATTATTTTTTAATTTAAAAAGTTTAATCCTATTGTTAGTTACATCTTATCTATTTTTTTTTATTTATCTTTTACTTGTGTAGTATATCAATAAAACAAAATTTTAAAATTTTAAATTGAAAAATAATAATTAAAATATTACCTAATAATGAAATATTCTTTTTTCCGAAATACGAAAGTACCTACTAGGGTTTTGTTTTATTATATATAAGAGATTTTGGGGATTCGTACATAGGAAAAAGTATAAACGTTCAAAATTACAATATTTCAAATCAACGGCCAAGATCACATCAACCAAATACAACAAAATGGCACAATCGTAAATAAACCAAAAACCAAGCCTCTCACCAACAGTAAAAAAAATTCCAAATATAATTTTGAATTTCCATTTTCTTTCCCCTCTCTCTCTAAATTTATACACAGCATAACACCTTTTGCTTTCTTTCATATGAAGTAGCTTAAAGTTGCAGTACACACTCAAAAACACACACACTAATTTTCTCTCTCCTAGGGTTTGTTAAATCACTCAAATCAAATCCACATTCTTATTATTAACCTTCAATAACTCTTCAATGTAAGTTCAATTCATCACTTTTTTTTATATAAATTTATACTTACAAACTGTTTATATATAGTTACTACATCTTTTATATACTTATAAGTTTTTTTTTTTTATTTTTTTTTTTTTTTTTTTTTTTTTTTTTTTTTTTTTAAGTTAAATCATCATATCATACTGTTTCATAAATGTGTTCATAAAAGCTTATTTTACGAATTTTAATTATATTACAAGTTTGGATTTATTTTTTTTATTAATTGATGTTTGGAGTGAATGAGGTTGTGATTTGTTGAAGGTATTGGAAGATAGTGACGTAAAGGATGACGTCACGGAGTGGCGAGGAGGAAGGCGGTGGTGGTGGTGGTGTGGAGGGGAAGCGACGCCTCCGCAGCCGGAGCGGAGGATAATGCGGACACAAACGGCGGGGAATCTCGGCGAGTCGATATTTGATAGTGAAGTTGTGCCGTCGTCTTTGGTTGAGATTGCGCCGATTTTGCGTGTGGCGAATGAGGTTGAAGCGAGTAACCCTAGGGTTGCTTATCTTTGTAAGTGCTTTTTTTTTTTTTGTTTGTTTACGCTGTTGTGTATGTGTATATTTAGTGGAGCGTGTTGCGATTGATATGTGTAGTTATGCTAAATCGAATGGAATAGAATAATTTGCTTATGTTAATGTATAGCGGTGGTTTTATGCCTAATTTTAGGGGTTTTTGGAGCAATGTGGGATTTGTAGTAGTGTGGATGAGTACGAAAGCTGTTGTTTGTGTCAAACGAAGCGTTTTATGTAAATTTATCATGTCTGTTAGTGAGCGTGTAGAATGATTTATTTTAGGGTTCTACCGATTTATTTATTGATTTGTTCAAAAGAAGTGTGTCGTGCATACTATGTGCTGTTTTTATCGGGATTCATATAACTGAAAAGTCAACGGGTGATGAATCACGCTGTTAGTTTGTGCAAGGAAAATGTGCTATATTGTGACATGTAATTTAGGCCTTATTATGTGATCTGTCGAAAAAAGTAATAAGACATATTTGGTAATAGGTTGGATGTACATCTGCAACAGGCTCCTCATTTTTGTTCTAAATCTTTGTTGATGGTTTATTGCAGGTCGGTTTTATGCATTTGAGAAAGCTCATAAGTTGGATCCCACTTCTAGTGGACGTGGTGTTCGTCAATTTAAAACTGCCCTTCTTCAGCGTCTTGAAAGGGTAAGTAGTTTATTTAATCTAAATGTCGTTTTTGGTTGTTGGGAAATAATCAATGAATTATTCAATGTTATTATGAACAGGAAAATGATCCAACCTTGATTGGGAGGATGAAGAAAAGTGATGCCCGGGAAATGCAGAGTTTTTATCGACATTATTATTCAAAATATATTCAAGCTTTGCAAAGTGCTGCTGATAAGGCTGACCGGTGAGTGTTTGCTTGAGTATTCTCGCTGCTTTTTCCATCTTTAGTTATTCTGTTTTTGTGTAGTTAACTTCTATTGTTGTCCAGTGCTCAGCTTACCAAGGCATACCAGACTGCTAATGTTCTATTTGAGGTTCTAAAAGCTGTTAATCAGACACAAGCAGTAGAAGTTGACCAGGAGGTGGGTGCAAAAGAAAATTTTATGCTTCTTCAGCAAAGAATCTTTCCTACATTATTATTTTATAATGATAAAATTTATTGCTATCTTGTTTGATGAACCGTTGATTAACTATTTCCGCAGATTATGGAAACACATAAAAAAGTTGCACAAAAGACGGAGATCTACATTCCGTACAATATACTTCCTCTTGATCCTGATAGTGCCAATCAGGCCATTATGAGATACCCTGAGGTGCGTTTGACACTTCTATCTGATCTTGTTTATGTACATTTCTTATTATTTTAATAGTTTTTATAAAGATCCTTAAATGTTTTGCAGATACAAGCTGCTGTTGTTGCTCTTCGTAACACAAGGGGTCTTCCATGGCCCAGGGAAAGGGAATCTAAGAAAAAGAACGACGAAGACATTCTCGATTGGCTTCAAGCTATGTTTGGGTTTCAGGTAAAATATGTGTAACGGAATTGTTACCATATTGTTGGCTTGTCGCAGCTTGTTATTTCCATGAAGCTGACACAAAATGTGTGGAATGATAAATATTTCTTGAATATGAAGTGGAACTGTGTTTCCAGCACCATGATCTTTAATTGAACCTTTCATTTGCAGAAAGACAACGTTGCAAATCAACGGGAACACCTGATTTTGTTGCTCGCAAATGTTCATATTCGACAGATTCCAAAACCTGATCAGCAGCCCAAGGTTAGTCAGAATAATTCTCCTCTGAGTCGCATCTCTATGACATGATGTTTTACTAATTCTTCAATTCATGCCTTTTAATTTTCCTGATCTTTAACTAGTCGTGTATACATGACTTTTAGTTCACAAGAAAAAATGTGTTACCACATGACATAGAGGCAATACTCAAATGTGCACTTAGTTAGCATATATAGGCAATGCTCAAAGGAACTCCCCACCTGAATGTTAATTAGCTTTGTTTCTCTGTTGATTGCATACTATGTTTAACAATTTTGTGTCTTGTTTGTCTTCACCAGTTGGATGAGCGTGCATTGAATGAAGTGATGAAGAAACTTTTTAAGAACTACAAGAAATGGTGCAAGTACTTGGACCGAAAAAGTAGTCTTTGGTGAGGCTTTTACTTGTATCATTCTTTCAGCCCAGCTTTTGCTGAAATGGACTATCATGCATGAACTGTTTATTTTCTTATTGCAAAAACATGCTAAAATGCAATGATCGCCTGTTACAGTTCGTTCTATTATGTAAATTTACGTTTATTATTGTGATACTCATATGGCTTTTTCTTATGTTGATAATAGGTTGCCAACAATACAACAGGAAGTTCAACAGCGCAAATTATTGTACATGGGCCTATATCTTCTTATTTGGGGAGAGGCTGCAAACCTAAGATTCATGCCGGAGTGCCTCTGCTACATCTACCATCATGTATGATTTCTTTGGCACAGGATGATAATGTCCTCTTTCAGCTTAATATAGTTGGGCGATTCTGTATTTTACACTAAATATTTTCGTTATTAAAGAGTGGTACATCAATACTACAATGATAAAATTGTGTAGCCCTGGAGCACTGTCTTTTAATTCTTTCTGTTCTTCTCTCGCTTTGTCTGTTAAAATTGATGCTATTATTAATGTTGGATGACTTGCATGTTTTTTAGATGGCTTTTGAACTGTACGGTATGCTAGCTGGCAATGTCAGCCCCATGACTGGCGAGAATGTAAAACCAGCTTATGGAGGGGACGAGGAAGCTTTTTTGAGTAAAGTTGTTTCTCCTATCTATGAAGTGATAGCAAAGGTATCTAAACACACTCTTCACTTCACCATATTTCATAAGTTCTGTTTGTGTGCAATGCAAGTTATTTTTTGACACCCATTGTTCTGTAGGAAGCTGCATGGAGCAAAGTAGGGAAATCAAAACATTCCCAATGGAGAAACTATGACGATCTCAATGAATATTTCTGGTATGATTTTCTTGTAAGTTAGAATATTAAGATACTCGCATCATGTGATGTTTTCACTAAGATATCCATGACCATTTTAGGTCAGTAGATTGTTTCCGGTTAGGTTGGCCAATGCGCGCTGATGCTGATTTTTTCTGTGAGCCTATGAAGTCACTTAAGTCGGAAAAAAACGGGGTAAGCCATATATCAGTGATGCCTTGCCTACTTTGAGAAATCTTATCTCTAATTACAGAAGTCAAGTGTCTAAATTTGAAATTTTCGTATCATGGTGACATTCAGGATGGTAAACTAGTTGGCAGAAATCGGCGTGCTGCTAAAGTCAATTTTGTGGAGATACGATCCTATTGGCACGTTTTTAGAAGCTTTGACAGAATGTGGAGCTTCTTTATATTATGCTTACAGGTAACTTCTATGATATTTGATACTACTACTCTTAATGTTTATATCCATAAGCTATCTTCATTATTACCATTGCTGAAAATCTGTTTCTTGTCAAGGCTATGATAATTGTTGCTTGGAATGGTGATGGAAACCCGACTACAATGTTTGATTCCGATGTTTTTAAGAAAGTACTGAGTGTCTTCATAACTGCTTCCATATTGAAGCTTGGTCAAGGTATGTCAACATAGTATGAATATCTATTTATCACCACTCACTGCATTTTATTAAAAAAGAAACTTTTTCTTTGCAGCTGTTCTGGACGTTATATTTAATTGGAAGGCAAGACATTGTATGCCATTTTATGTCAAGTTAAGATACCTTTTAAAGGTCATATCAGCGGCTGCCTGGGTGGTTATATTACCAGTTACTTATGCTTATACATCAAGAGATCCAGCTGGACTTGCTCAAACCATTAAAGGCTGGTTTGGAAATAGTCAAGGTTCCCCATCATTATTCATTGTGGCAGTCGTTGCCTACTTGTCACCAAACATGCTTGCTGCTGTGTTGTTTCTATTCCCCTTCATACGTCGTTACCTTGAGAGTTCAGACTACAGAATTGTGATGCTCATGATGTGGTGGTCTCAGGTGCATGCATTATATAAATTTCATCTATTTTAGTCATTGATCAGATAAATGCTAACTTCAAAATGTATGAAATATGACAGCCTCGGCTTTATGTTGGGAGAGGAATGCACGAAAGCACATTTTCTCTTTTCAAGTAAGCTGATAAAGATGAATTTACATGTTATTAATAGAGACCCACATTGTTATATACATAATTGCTATTAATTATATATTTCAGGTACACAACCTTTTGGATTTTGCTAATTGTAACTAAGCTGGCATTTAGTTACTATTTAGAGGTTATGTTCTCACCTGTCATTGCACGTGTCTGTTTTCTAATATATTATATTGTTGTAAGCACTGACAGTTCTAAACTATCATTGCAGATAAAGCCACTTGTGAGTCCTACAAAAGCTATCATGAGTGTTCATATCAATACTTACGCATGGCACGAGTTCTTCCCCCAGGGTAATACAGACATTTTATAATGATGAAAATAATTTAACTACTTGTTTTCTGAAACTCAACGATGTGGTTTTGCAGCAAGGAACAATATTGGTGTGGTGGTCGCGCTGTGGGCTCCAATCATTCTTGTAGGATTACACATCTAAGCTAGTTGTATCATTCGTTTGAACTCTTTTTGTGTAGCTATTAACACCCAAAATATGTACAGGTGTATTTTATGGATACTCAAATCTGGTATGCTATATTCTCTACGTTATTTGGAGGTATCTATGGAGCATTCCGTCGTCTTGGAGAGGTTTGTCAAATTCTGTGTCTGATTGTACTTTTATTTAAAAAAAAAAAGATATTTCTATGTTTCAAGTTATAATTTAAAAATGGTATTACTTTGCAGATTCGAACTCTTGGAATGTTGCGCTCCCGTTTCGAGTCATTACCTGGTGCGTTCAACGGTTGCTTAATTCCACCTGAGAAAAGTGATCAAGTGAAAAAGAAGGGACTTAAAGCTACTTTGTCTCGTCAGTATGACGCGGTAACTTTATGACTTATAACATACGCACAGTAAATCTACTGATCCTTTCATATTCTTAATTAATGGTATTTGTTCTAAATTGAGGCTATGCTTTTTTATATTGCTGCAGCTTCCGTTGCATAAAGGGAAGGAAGCTGCAAGATTTGCTCAGTTGTGGAATAAAATAATAACAAGTTTCCGAGAGGAAGATCTTATTAACAATAGGTAAGTAGGTTGAGTTCTACATATTCTTTTGTATCGTAAATCTAATATGCTGCCTCGAAGTTTTATTTAAAGAAAAGCTTTTTGTGGCGACAGGGAAATGAACCTCTTGCTTGTGCCCTATTGGGCAGACAGAGACTTGGATCTTATTCAGTGGCCCCCATTTCTGCTTGCTAGCATGGTACTTATAGTTCTACAACTCAGTATTTTTTCTTTTCATTTTTGGAAATTGAAGTTTATGAAGACATTCATTGTTTTTGCTATTAATGGATAGATCCCTATTGCATTGGATATGGCGAAAGACAGTAATGGCAAAGACCGGGAGCTGAAAAAGAGGATTGAGAACGACAATTATATGTCTTGTGCTGTTCGTGAATGCTATGCTTCATTCCGCAATGTAATTAAATTTTTGGTTCGTGGCTTTCGTGAAAGGAAGTAAGTCTGATTTTTCTCTTATCATGTTTTATCATGAAATTCAAGATGTTTAATAGGGACACATCTATTTTCATTTCAGGGTTATCGATGAAATATTTGAAGAAGTTGACAAGCATATTGACGATGGCAATCTTGTGAAAGACTTCAAAATGAGTGCTCTTCCTGTCCTCTATGACCATGTTGTTAGGCTTATTAATTATTTGGTATGTAATTCAACAGTACATTTTGAAATAACTTCCTTTTTGATCTGATGAAGTGTATAGGGAATAAGCTAAAATAATGTGGTTTTACTATTCACAGTTATCAAATAAGCAAGAGGACCGCGATCAAGTTGTTATCCTGTTCCAGGATATGCACGAAGTTGTAACTAGAGACATAATGGAGGATCAGTTTCTAAAGTAAGTCCTTTCATGTAACTTATGCCCCATTCAGCTTGAATAATTTCTTACAGTCTGCTGTTCCTTTTTTGTATAGTATGGAGAACGAGGTGGATGAACAGTACCAGTTATTTGCGCCAGCAGGAGCTATTCTGTTCCCCACTCCAGATACAGAAGCCTGGAAGGAGAAAGTAATAAAAATACATATTTTCACATTTTGATGTTTTTGTTTCACATGTAGTATATAATTCTTACATGGTATCCTTTGCAGATCAATAGGCTCTACTTATTGCTTACAGTAAAGGAGTCTGCTATGGATGTGCCGTCAAACTTGGAAGCTAGAAGACGAATTTCCTTCTTCTCCAATTCATTGTTTATGGACATGCCACAAGCACCCAAAGTTCGCCATATGCTTTCCTTCTCGTGAGTCTCCCTTGTTGAGTTATTTTGAAATGAAATTTGTTTATCCTACACAGACCCCTTATTGAGCATAATAAGTTTCTTTTTATCATCTTTTTGAGCATAATAAATTTCTTTTTATTATCTTTTTTGTAGCGTACTGACCCCTTATTACACGGAGGAGGTTCTCTTTTCTCTTCATGATTTGGAAGTCCCAAATGAGGATGGTGTATCGATTCTCTTTTATTTACAGAAGATTTTCCCTGGTTTGTCATGTTCTATTGTGTGATTACACGACACCAATGTGTGTGTGTATGGTATTACTAACTGGTTTATGCCTTACAGATGAATGGAACAACTTTCTCGAGAGAATGGATTGTCACAATGAAGATGACCTAAAAGGAAACGACGAGTTAGAGGATCAACTACGTCTCTGGGCTTCCTATAGAGGCCAAACTTTAACCAAGACAGGTGTGTTTTCACCAAAGTTGATTAAGCAACCCAATTAATATCTCATTATATGAGTTGAACTAATTTGTAATATTTATGATAGTCCGCGGTATGATGTATTATCGCAAAGCATTGGAGCTTCAGGCTTTCCTCGATATGGCTAAAGACGACGGTACATAATTTTTCCTTTTCTTGTGATATATTGAGGTTATGGAAATTAAATTGGTGTTCTGCTGTGTCTAATGTCTTGACCAGATCTGATGGAGGGGTACAAGGCGATTGAATTAAACGAGGATCAAATGAAGGGAGAAAGATCATTATGGGCTCAGTGTCAAGCAGTAGCTGATATGAAGTTTACATATGTGGTCTCATGCCAAAAATATGGTACTCAAAAGCGGTCTGGGGATCTTCGTGCACAAAATGTTTTGAGGCTTATGACTGAGTATGCATCTGATTTGGACTTGGTGAATTAGAGTGATGATGAGTATTTACTGATAGATGGTTATGACAGGTACCCATCTCTCCGCGTAGCTTATATCGATGAAGTTGAGGAGCCTAGCAAAGATGCAAGTAAAAAAGTAAACAACAAGGTTT
Organism: Artemisia annua; assembly: GCA_014162995.1. Lineage (NCBI taxonomy): Eukaryota > Viridiplantae > Streptophyta > Magnoliopsida > Asterales > Asteraceae > Artemisia > Artemisia annua. Next base: position 67,278 of record LBNU01010046.1, on the reverse strand, counting down.
ATTACTCTGCTCTAGTCAAAGCTATGCCAAATTCCAATGCTCTTGAGACGGGACAAAATTTGGATCAGGTAAATACAACATCCTAAGATGATACTAATATGAAACTTCTAGTCTTACAGTTTTGGTTTGGAGAATTTGGACTGGGTGTTCATATGTGTACCAGAATTAATTTTGGTGACAGCTGATGTGATCTCAATTGCAGGTTATTTACAAGATAAAATTGCCTGGACCTGCAATATTGGGAGAAGGAAAGCCTGAAAATCAGAATCATGCTATTATCTTCACACGTGGCGAAGGCTTGCAAACGATAGACATGAACCAGGTATGTTGTCAACTTCTGCTTATGTTTCTATAAATTAGCTAACAACATTAATACCTCCCTGAACTTGTAATCAAACATCTATTTGTAGGACAACTACATGGAAGAGGCCTTAAAAATGAGGAACTTGCTTCAAGAATTTCTTAAAAAGCATGATGATGTGAGGTACCCTACCATATTGGGGCTTAGGGAGCATATTTTCACTGGAAGGTATGTCAGAAGACTCAGAACTATGTAACTGTGTTTTCATTGTTTGTTTGTTCATGAAGCTCATCATGCTTACCTTCTTGCTGCAGTGTTTCTTCTTTGGCATGGTTTATGTCTAATCAAGAAACCAGTTTCGTGACAATTGGTCAGAGATTGTTGGCCAACCCTTTGAAGGTTCGTTTTCACTATGGTCATCCGGATGTTTTCGATAGGTTGTTTCATCTTACAAGAGGAGGTGTGAGCAAAGCCTCCAAGATCATAAATCTCAGCGAGGACATATTTGCCGGTATTTTCATACTCCAGTAGTCCAATATCTCTTCCATGCTATGTTATTTGTTTAGCACAACCTTACTGTTTCATTGTTTGAATATAGGTTTTAATTCTACACTTCGTGAAGGAAATGTCACACATCACGAGTACATACAAGTTGGTAAAGGAAGAGACGTCGGTCTAAATCAAATCTCTCTGTTTGAGGCAAAAATAGCCAATGGGAATGGGGAACAAACACTTAGTCGTGACCTTTACAGACTTGGTCACCGTTTTGATTTTTTCAGGATGTTATCATGTTACTTCACTACAATAGGTTTCTACTTTAGTACCTTAATTACTGTACTGACAGTGTACGTATTCCTTTATGGGCGGCTTTATCTTGTTCTTAGTGGACTTGAAGAGGGACTTGCTTCACAACCCGCCATTAGGCACAACAAGCCACTTCAAGTAGCTCTTGCTTCTCAGTCTTTTGTCCAAATTGGTTTCTTAATGGCTTTACCTATGATGATGGAAATTGGCCTAGAAAGAGGTTTCCGGACTGCATTAAGTGAATTCATTCTCATGCAATTACAACTTGCACCAGTTTTCTTCACATTCTCACTTGGAACAAAGACTCACTACTACGGCAGGACATTGCTTCACGGAGGTGCAAAGTACAGACCAACAGGTCGTGGTTTTGTTGTGTTTCATGCAAAGTTCGCTGAAAACTACCGGCTCTATTCCCGTAGTCATTTCGTGAAGGGGATCGAGCTTATGATATTGCTTCTTGTTTACCAAATATTTGGTCAGTCATATAGAGGAACAATTGCTTACCTTTTAATCACCATTTCAATATGGTTTATGGTTGGCACATGGTTATTTGCCCCATTTCTGTTCAATCCTTCGGGTTTCGAATGGCAAAAGATTGTTGATGATTGGTCAGATTGGAATAAGTGGATTAACAATCAGGGTGGTATCGGAGTTCCCCCTGAAAAGAGTTGGGAATCTTGGTGGGAGGAAGAACAAGAACATCTGCATTATTCTGGAAAGCGTGGTGTTATAGTAGAGATATTGTTATCACTACGTTTTTTCATTTACCAATATGGGCTTGTTTATCATTTAAGTATGACGAAACATCAGAAGAGTGTCCTGGTATGTGTTTTGTAAAGTTTTTTTCTGTCCACTATACCACCTCATCTAGATGATGATGCTAAAGGTTTCTTTTTCCATGGATGACAGGTTTATGGCATATCATGGGTGGTTATTTTTGCCATTTTGCTGGTGGTGAAGGTGAGGAATTACTTTTTTGTTGCTATAAGTTAGAATTTTGGTCAATTAAAGTTTATTCTATCTGCGGTGGGTAGATAGCAGAGTCTTTTAGTTGCAATCTTGGTGGTCATTTGGTTATGGGAATAAGCATTTTTATTAAAGCCAGCGAGAAACTATTTGGCGAGATTCCCATTTTTGGTTTTTAGAACTTATCTTCAGGTAAGTATAAACTAAATAAAATTGGTGTTGCAACAATTTGCATCTCTTGAAAAACAAAAACTAATAATGGAATTCTGCAAATACTAGGAAGTTCTAAACTTGATTTTGATGCTTCCATGAAAAGCATTATCTTCACAGTTTGACTTAACTCACATACAGAGCCTATTTCTTGAAAATTGAAAGTCTTGCTGCAGTATTTCCGTTGTTTGTAAAATTATACAAAAGTCACTACTATATATAGTACTATTATGTTACCAAACGTGTCCAAGTAAGAATTGCTAGTCTAAGTGCATTTACTATGATGTTACTTGTAATTGTTCATATGCATCAAATAAACCACATGAAGTTGAACACTCTTTTCGTTTAATAATTAGAATGAGGTGCACATTTTGTGTTTTCCGTGTTGATTACATCCTCCACTTCTCTGCCAATTTCGAGCTGAAGTAACTTTTTTATTACCTGTTAATGTTGTCTTGAGTGTTGATAATGGTTGATTTTTTTCAACAAAGTGATCTGCAATGACAAAAGAACATGCTCATCCAGTTATTTAGAAGTATTGGATCTTCGAGAACTATCATTTCTTATATTTATAGCTTATTCGTTTCAATCTTACAGGCTGTCTCGTTTGGGCGGATGAAATTCAGTGCAAAATTCCAGCTTGTTTTCCGGCTAATTAAAGGAGCGATCTTCATTATGTTTGTCTCTATACTCGTGATCCTGATTGCGCTCCCGCATATGACACTTCAAGACATTGTTGTGTGCATTCTTGCCTTTATGCCAACCGGCTGGGGTTTACTTCTGGTGAGTTACCAGCTTATATCCAGTTCTGTTGCGTTGAACATACTTTAAATATATATATTTTTTTTCTTATGCCAATGGTTTGTGGTTATTACCAAAATATTGCCCATATTTTGGTTCATGTTCCAAAAATATCAAAAAAAAAAAAAAAAAAAAAAAAGATGTTAGTAGATATCTGTTGTCTTTTTCATTTTTTATTATGTCGGTGCTACCGGCTAATTAAAATATTATACTCTATTTGTGTAGTAGATTATATACTAGATGGATCATGGATCACATTTTCATGCTGGAAGTGAGACTTATGTATGTGTTTCTTGATTTTCAGATTGCACAAGCGTGCAAACCAGTAGTGAAGTCAGCTGGATTCTGGGGATCTATCAGGACACTTGCTCGTGGGTATGAGATAGTGATGGGTCTACTTCTGTTCACCCCAGTTGCGTTTCTTGCGTGGTTTCCTTTTGTTTCAGAATTCCAGACACGTATGCTCTTCAACCAAGCGTTCAGTAGAGGTTTGCAAATATCTCGTATTCTTGGTGGACATAGGAAAGATAGGTCGGCCAGGAACAAAGAGTAACTTGATAATAGAAATGCGGTTACTGCTAGAAGGCCATTTCGTACTGCTTTTTTGGGTAGGTAGCTAGTTTGCTGTAATTGTGTAAGAACATGCGTGATCCCATGGACAACGTATCGAGGCTAATGTATCAATTTAAATTGAATAGTTATCTTCTAATTTTGGTGTTTAAACGCAAATTATGTTCTCGGCCTGTTAATCATGACTCATGCTAAAAATGGGATTATTTAAAGGAGAGGATCTTCCTACTCTGCTTGCTGGTTGCATGAGTATAGAATCTAGACTGCATTATAAATTTTTTAAAAGGAAGTTTTAAAATTTTTAGACGAAAAACATTACTACAAAAGGAAAATTAAAAAATTAATATACAATTTAAAATTTTAAGTCTTATTTAAACAATATAGTAACTTTCTCAAATAATGATATATTTTAATAGAATTGTTTATAAAAAAGCTCAATAAACTTATAACAAACCCATTTAGTGATAGAATTTGAAAAATAAAAATTTTAATTATTTACACTAATAATTTAGACGTTTTACTTTTGAAAAATATATATCTACTATGTTATAAAGTATTTGGGACATGCTAAATAATGAAGGTTTAAAATGAAAAACATTTGCTCGTCACAAAAATAGTCACCGGGTACCCGCCGCATTCTAGTCAATACTAATACGGAGGTCGTTCAAACATCAACATTGAATATTATATGAAAAAGAGTTGAATTTTGTTGCAATCTTTTCATCAAATTTAACCTAGCAATAGTCTTGTAGAAAGTAACATGAAACAAAAATGGTTATAAGAGCTTTTGGTTAGCCAATGAAGTGATCATTTTCTTGAATATTAATGAAGTGTAGAATGTAATTCTAGTAAATGAGCAATCAACACAGATTGAATATTAAGATCCGTGGAAGAGTCGTCAAGTTTCTCTGAGTCTGAACATGCAAAAGAAAAGAAAAACAGCCAATCCCGAATAGTAATGGTAAGCCTAATTTATACAAATTCTTCAAGAACGTCAGATTGTTTTAGATCCTAGAAGCAGGTTCATCTACTAGAATATACAAGTATTTTAAACATAAACAGGAGCACTATCCTAACCTAGATCACTGGACACCTTTCAAAGATATTAACCGTCTTTTTGTGGGTAGTGCTTTGTTGGTGATCCAATGGAACCTCGCATGTTGCTTGAATAGACATATCACGACTCAAGGATCACATGGTTGAAACCTTATAGCATTTCCTCAAAGTCCTGTCAGTGAAAAACACATCAGAAATCTTTCAATCATTGAATCGTGAAAATGAGAGATAAATGACAGGAACATCCAAAATCTTTCTATCGTTCAATATACATAACCTGCTAGGTGCTGACATGGATCCAGGTCGATCAGTGTGGCAGCTAAAGTGTTGTCGGACATGATAAAAAGGGTGAATACGGTAAAATGGAATTTTTTGGGGGGGCATGTTTGTATAACAACATTATCTTGCTTGAATTGGGTTGGTTTAGAATAGAAATGACCCGTTTTCTCGATCGATTGGAAGCCAGATTTTGTGGTAATCTTCAAATTGTTGTCTAGATATAAAGTGGCAAGCAATCACAAAGCTAAACCATAAACTTCTTCAAAAAATCATCGAGCTTTAGACAAGACAATTAGATTCAAAAGTTATGATTATGTTAACTTGAGTTTCTAGACCCCTAGAGGTAAAACTCGGCACTATGTGAGATTGGTCATCTTGATTGACAGGGTTTAAGAGGCTTAACTGCCCCTATTAGTAACAACCACCATTGGTAGTTTCAACTGTAACTTAGAGCACCTCAAGAGCGGCTATTTGTATTAAAGTTTAATCCTATAAATCACATGTTCAAGAATAGTGGTAATTTTAAGAAAATATTGGAGGAAGCCCAGTTGATCATCTATACCCATAATTTTTATCTGCAAGTTCTAAAATTCACATTAGTTACCCTTAAGCTTCAAGGTCAACAGGCACGAAAGAAAGTATTTTTTTTATTAAAATCTCGATTTTAAAAAGGCATACCAGGTAAAGCTGTCATAAACTGAACGAAAACTGAAGTATCATGCTTTTGGTGTAAAAAAAAAGTGCATTACCCAAAGTGAGTTGTTAATATACGCATTTAACCTAATATAAATTTAGCAATTGCATGAAATGTAGTAAAGGATATACCCTTACCTTTCATATATATGATGAATGGCACGACACTGTTCTTTAAATGTGGCAGCTTCTCATATGAAGTAAAAGCCACGTTCCTCAAAATTAGCTCGCCTCAAGATGGTTTGTTTATAAGGAGAAGCGCTTTTTAACATTTTCAATGGTCAAAGATTGTGTCATCACTTATCAGCATATGAGACAAAAACACACGGTTCTTGAAGTCAGTTTAATTTAACATCCTATCTGGCAAAAGCCAAAAACATTAGGACGAAACTTTAACACTTATAAACCAACCTTTCTTTTTTTGTTGCCCCTATTGCTAGGTACCGAGGCAGCCAAGTACCTAGAATTAGTAATCTCCCGAGGTATAGCAGCCCCAGATGATTTCAATATTCCAATCAACTCCGGAAACAAATTCCTATTCTCCTCGTTAATAAACACAATTGAATTACCCTCCACTCCCATTCTCGACGCTCTACCAATCTGATGAACATACTCCTTAATAGAATTCGGCATGTCAAACACAATAACCTGTTTCACATGCAGAAGATCAATTCCTCGACCCAATATCCCAGTTGCCACAATAACTGGAAGCTCTCCTAACATAAACAAATTTAAAATCTCTCTTCTTTCTTTCATACTCTTCTCTCCATGAATAGCCAATGCTTTTAAGCCCGTCGTGATCGTTATCGCCTCAGATAAAAGATCCGCCCCAAGCCTTGAACCCACAAACACTATAACGGGTGGCTTAAAATGCTGTTTGCTTGTCAATAAATCAAAAAGCTTTTGTTTCTTTTTCTTTGACTCGACCCAAATAACCACCTGCTTTACAGCCTCATTCGGTTCATTTATCTTTCCAACGGCAATGACGCTGACCTCTTTCGCTAATGAACTTGCCATCTTTTCAACTTCAACTGGAACCGTTGCAGAATACAACAATACTTGAGGTTGAGATAAAGCCCGATAAATCTGCATCACCTGTTCACGAAATCCCCTTTGAAGCATGCAGTCAACTTCATCTATAACTAAAACCGACACACTCTCTAGCTCTATATCATATTTGGCCAAAAGATCAATAAGTCTGCCAGGTGTACCGACAATCATTTCTATTCCACTCTTTACACGATAAATCTGCTTCGCCATCGCATCACCACCTACCACCAATGCTGTCTTAAACGGCAAACCCTTTCCTAACACCTTAGCCTGTTCCTCAACCTGTATACAAAGTTCCCTAGTCGGCGTCAAAACAATCACTAACGGTTTCTTCTCATCACTACTCATCTCCTTCCTAACATTCACACAACAAGAAATCACAGGAACCAAATAAGCTGCAGTTTTCCCAGAACCAGTCTCAGCAGAAACAAGCAAACTCTGACCCTTCAACGCAGCAGGAATCGCCTGCATTTGCACAGGCGTCGGAATCTCATACCCCGCAGACTCAATATTCTGCAGAAGCTTCTGCGGAACATCACACTCAGCAAACGACAACACAGGATCAGGAACACAACCACCCTTTACCACAATCTCAAACTTCCCCCTAACCAACTCCGCTTTACCATTACTTAACGACTTAGTCTCTACTCTACCATTACCGTCATTAACATAAACGCACTCGTCCTTCGCGGGTAATCTTACTTTAGGCACAGGGAGACTAGTGGGCAACTTAGGCTGACTAATCCTAAACAAAAGCTTCTGTTTACATTCAATGCTGCAAACATCATCATCGGTTTCGTCACATATATATTCGCCGTAACGCTTACATTCTACGCATAGTGGCTCGCCTGGTTCAGCTTCTCTTTGTTGCATACTATATTTTTTCACCTCATTTTCTGCAGGAGACCCTAATATAATAAATAAACTAGGGTAAGAAAATTATGCTAAAACTGTAATAGCATAAATTAATACTAATAAATTTACTAAAGTTGAAACTAAATGAGCATTGTAACTATATAAAAAAGAGAATTTAAGGATAATTAGTAGAAGTTGATACCTGAAACTGGATCATTGTCTTTGTTCTCCATTACGGATTATTAGGGACAAACAAATTTATATAAGAAAATTTCAGAGTAATTAAAAAAATTGAGGATGAACCCTATAACATATTAATTGGGGGTTAATTTTGCTAGTTTTGTGAAGTTGTTATATTTGCTCCTTGGTTAAGTTTATATTTCAAATTAAGTCCAATCTTTTGCCATTAGATTAGTTTTGAGTCATTCACTTTTATTTTATTTTATTTATTTATTTATTTTTTTTATTTTTTATTTTTTTTAATTAATAACAAAATTTGTATATGTTTTCAACAAAAAGTTTAGGGTTCAAATTTCATTTGATAGACTTTTCGTTGTCACCATAAAAGGAGTCGGAAACCGTCATAGAGATATCTTGGTTAGGCCGCGTACATCTAAATGAAAGACTCACCTTCTTCATAAGGAAAACCTTATCCGTTTTATATGTATTAGTTTTTATCATGTCTCAAACTAAATGTGGTTTTAAAGAAAGTATTCTTATTTTCAGTGACAATGCTAGCAATAGTTGTTTCGATATAGTCAAGGACATTTGTAGTGCCTTTTGTACTGATATAAGAAATATGAATGAATGACCTCATAGTTCCCTAAATCTCAAAATTCATTGTAATTGCATTGATAATTTTCATAAACTCTTTTTAGTTCCTAGTTTCCTTTGTTGATTGGAGGAGTGGTTACCCATTGAGCTTAACTTGGTCTTAAGGATATCAAAATCACAACAAGTACTAAAAGAGCATAAATCTGTAAGAATAAAGAATTTGAACAAGCTCTAGGAAAGTAAGAATATAATGATAAGATTTTGATTCCAACATTTTGCCCTAATTGTCTGTTTTGGACGAAATAAAAATGTGATATTATAAAGCTGTCACACCCTGAATTTACCTGATTGGCAGCGGAATGGAATACCTGGGTGTAACGTTCATGGCATCTCATACAATGGTTATATTGAACGACCTAAAGTGTCGTTTTGAAAATACATCGTTTGATCATTAAAAACATCAGAGTTTACAAAAATAGGTCCCAAAATGGTGTTGCAAGTTCTTGAAAATAAGTTTAACACGATCAAACATTACATAAGTGCATGAAAATAAAATGGTGAGACGCGTCGACTCCGCGACTCCATGTAGGTCCAAAATTCATGCCAACATGAGATGTCTTAATTACCTGAAAATACATTGCTAAAACGGTCAACAATAATGTTGGTGAGAAATCATAGGTTTATAAAAATGAATGTTGTACGATAACCATAAGTATAAGTGAGTGACGAACTGTCACATAATTAATAAAAGTGTACATTATCTCTTAAGCTCATGACCCCGAAGCTAGACTGTATGTAATGCCCCTCCAGAGTGTTTTGCCAGACACTCTAACAATGATCAAATAAAATGCATCCGTTTGACTGTTGGTAACCCCAACACGGATGGAGGCGTCACCCTCAATAGATCTATCCACTCACTCTCGCTTAAATACAATTAACGGTTCATGATAATAGGGGACTTAAAACATGGCAATGTGGTAACTTAAGTAATGTATATGGATTTGATACTTAGGCTCGTATGAAAAATGGTGCAATGTATTCTCCCCCGTGGGATTTGAAATAAATAATGAAATGTAAACGGGGCTATGAAAACTCACCTCAAGTGATGGTACAATATGTAGTGAATGAACTGAAGTGATGTGGTGCAACTCCTAGCCGCAACCTAAAATGAATGTATGTAATCTAATTTAGATTATGAAATGAATTCATGTATGCACTTGCACTTATAATCTATACCACTCGTATTAATTCAAAATATTGTTCATATAGTGTAATAATGTTGTACGATAGTTATTTTGGTGATAAATTATGAAAATACAAGTTTTCGTCGTAAATATTATACTTAGTAATTTCTGAAATACGGCTAAAAATGGCCTCGGAAAACTAGTTGTAAATCAGTGAATATTGAGAGTTAGGAAACAAAATTGGTATTTCTGGAAAGCTTAGCACCAGGCCTAAATATGTTCAGTAGTGAAGTTTTGCTCAATGTGCCCAGATTTTAAGATAAATGGTCGAAAAGTATGGTGTTTAGGCCAAAACTGCCATTTCTGGGCAGTTTTTGTGAATGTTTGGATGGCTTTAGATTACTCATTTTAAGTCCAAATGACAAACGACTTTTTGATCTGAAAACTAGGACAGGTGCTCTAACTTTTGTTCCTTGGAGTCCCAACTCCGGAACTGAGTCATTTGACGGGAAAATGGCTCCCAACATGGGTGTTTGTAGATTTTCTGGTCAGACTTGGAATATTTTCTAAGTAAAAGTGCTGTTATAAATTTTAGTGAACCGATATCTTTGAAAATTTATAACTAATTCGTTATCAGGCCGTTTCTTGTGTTCTTTATATCCCCGAAAAGGTAAGAAAGTATACTAACATATTTTCAATAGTTTGGTATGTTTTGACAAGGTCTAAGGCTCGCTTTTGGTCAATGAAATTCGTACATCAGCAACATATTTTTCAGAAAAATATATATATAGTTAGTATATCTTGTTTTTGGCATATCTTTTTCGTCGTAAGTCCGTTTTTAGTGGTTCAAGCGGCCATGTTTTCGTATTTGAATGTATTTTCTAGTTCTTGGGTCCAAAATTAACCAAAACTCACTGAGTTTACCATATTTTGCAAATAGGGACAGTAGCTTTATATATAGTGTTTAAAATGGTTTTCATGGTTTATTCTTGTCCAAATCTATCACCACCAACAACAAAACATTCCTTAATCTACCATACACCTTATTAGGGTGTCATGGGTTCTCTAACATTGTTTTTCAATCATTTCTCCATAGGTTCACTAGTAATTCATTTTATAAATAAAAATGATATAAAACATAAGTTTAGTGGTATAGATTTTTACATGCTTGCGCATAGAAAATAAAAATACATAAACCTTGTAAGAAATTTGGTAGAACTTGTGAAAAATAAAGTGGTAGACTTACTTGGATGGTTAGTAATTTTTAGAAGAAAAATCCTACTAATCCATAGGTCTATATCTCAAAACCTTGTAATGGATGATAACTAGTTCTTGTAAATGAAGTTGTATTTGAAAATCTGTCTTCCCTTGGTGTTGGATGTGGAACGAGCCAAGCAAGAACAAGAAGAAGATGGTAGCTTTTCTTTGATCAAAATCTTTTACACATGAACTATGAGTAAATTAGGTGTAAATGGGGGTTTATATTGGTGTAATTTGGGGCAAACATGTGTCCTTGGGACACCTATGGGTCGGCCACCTCACATGAGATGGTGGGTTGGTCACCACTTTGTGCAATATTGTTTTTACGGGGTACTGTTTAGTGTATAGTTTTGATATTTTAGCGTTATCGGGTACCGGGTTAATTAAAATAAATTATAACGGAACAAGACGGGATATAACAAAGTTGTAAAAATTATAAAAATATAATTTTCGTAAACATTGGGTGTTTTGATAGATATTGCTTGGTTGGTACAAATATTGTTATAAGTTAATATAAATGAAGGTTTAAAAATATAAAACCTTAAAATATAAAATAATTAACTTTTACAATTTTAGTGGGAATACTACTAATATAATAAAAATATTAGTGCCATAGTGGAAATTGTTTGGTGTATTGATTAAAAACTATAATCATATGTTAATATTTATTTGAAGATAAATAAATATATGTAACTTGAAATTATATAAATTCTACGAGTGGGATAGAATGCAAATGATGTCGTGATGAAATGTAGACTAACTCTAGTCTATGAAATGTATGATGAATGATGTCTCATGATAATGTGACTTAACCTGGCCGGTTTCGTCAAATGAATATCTGTAAACCTAGTTTACGTGAAATGATGAATTGTAAATGATGAATGAAAATATGATGAATTGAAATTGGTGAATAATGAGTTGTTGAGACTTGAGAAAATGACCTAAAATTGCGAATTGTGACAAAAGCGAATCTCTTATTGATGTTGTTAACAAGTTTTGTTTTTTTTGTTTTTTTTTCTCTCTCCTCTCTCTCTCTCTCTCTCTCTCTCTCTCTCTCTCTCTCTCTCTCTCTCTCTCTCTCTCTCTCTCTCTCTCAAGAGTGGATACATTTTAAGCCACTTCAGTAAAAAATGACTTGATCTTTAAGGCTACTCGCAGTTCTCACCCATAATTTACTACTCACTCAACTCACATGAACGCCACATCATACTCCTCCCTCTCACTCACTCGTCACTTAAACCCCTACAGTTGCTTTTCAGTCACCATTTATCTGTGCCTAAATATAATTTAAACGCACACATATACACATGTACATAACACATCTCACAAAAGATAACCTCTCACAAACGGTGACAGTGCTCATCACTTAAGCCCAAAATCGAGTGAGGGAGGGGGTTTGGGGGTATAGGGCTGAGCATCAGGTTAAAACTGACCTGAACCGATCAAAACAAAATCAAACTGAAAACCAATTTTGTGAAGACATGAACCGAGAACCGAACCGAAGGGACTCGGTTCAGTTCGGTTTGGTTTTGTGTTGGACCATCCAGTTCGGTTCGGTTTATACGGTTTAGGTGTGCTTTTTTTCTAGGTTTTGACTCGAACTGAGTCGAACCAAAACCGAAAATTATAAATATATAGAACCGAATATGGTCGGTTCGGTTTGACTCGATTTTTCGGTTCGATTCGGTTCGGTTCTGTTTTCGATTGTTTTGCTCAACCCTAAGTGGTGTAATCCTTTCACACGTGAGTGAGGGAGGTCACCAATTGGCACCTTAGCCTCACACGTGAGGCAATCTTTCCACTATGCCGAGCCTAACAAGCAAGCAGGTACATTTCATCAACTTCATGCCTTCATGTACCTAGCAAATAAAGTGATTTTTTTTAACGACAATTATTTATTTATTTATTTATTTTTTCATTCACTCTAAACCACTTATCTCACAAGACAAAAGATCAATATATATTCCATATTTATCATAGATCCAAAAAAACAATCATGTCCATTCATTTTTTGATCAAAACAAAAAAAAAAAAATAAATTTTCACCATTAAAAAAAAAAATTAAATATCTCGCAAACCGTTAATCGTTACGCGAAAAAAAATTATACAATCGCAAGGAGAATTAAATTATCTTTCTATAGATATAGATATGCACTTTAATATAATTTCGATTATATATATATATATATATATATATATATATATATATATATATATATATATATATATATATATATATATATATATATATATATATATATAGGGGAACTTTCTTTTCAGAACTCGTATAAGTGTGAGCACCGACAGAACTCTTATACACCATTTAGTAATAGTAAAATATTCTCAAATTATTGTTCGTGGCTTATTTTAATGGATCAAAATACAAAGAATTTCCTTGAATTCATTGTAGATTTGCGTAAAATGAATTTTAATAAACATAGTAAAATTCTCTCAAGTATTGTTCATGGTCTTATTTAATAGATCAAAATACATAGACTTTCATTGAATTCTTTGTAGATTTGCATTTGTAGGAGATATCATTTTATGAAAATTAGATATAATAAATTAAACATAAAATAATTTACTAAATTTTGATTGGTTAAGGGGAGTTCTGAAAGTTCTCACATTTATATGAGTTCTGAAAAGAAAATCTCACTATATATATATATATATATGAGTAAATTACATAGATGGTCCCTGTGGTTTGCCCAAAGTTTCACCTATAGTCCCTAAAACTTTAAAGTTGCATGGCACGTCCCTATCTTTGAAATAAATAACACTCATGGTCCCTCCACTTAACTGGTGTTAAGTGGCCTCCGTTATCTTTTACATGTTAGCCCTTATGGTTAACGATCGTTTGCATCGTCTATAATAACGGTCGTTTATAATTTAAGTTTTTCGAACTTAGGTACGTTTTCACATGTTTTTATCCGTTTTTGTACGTTTTCATCCGATTTTATCCGTTTTCGTCCATTTTTATCTGTTATTGTTCGTCAGCCACCAACATCACCACCACCAATTAAAAAAAATCAAAAAACAAATTTCAAAAAAAAAAAAAATCAAAAATAATTATCGAATTTTTGTTTTTGAAATTTTTTTTTCCAGAATTCTTTTTTCTATTACTTTTTTTTCAAATTTTTTTTTCTAAAACTTTTTTTTAGAAAAAATGTTTTCGTAAAAATTTTTTTTTTTAAAAATTCAGAAAAAAATTTTGAAAAAAAAAATTTCCAATAAAAGAATTCGAAAAAAAATTTCGTAAAGAATTTTATTTTTCAAATATTTTAAGATTTTTTTTCGATAATTATTTTTTAAAAATTTTTGTTCGAAAATTTTTTGGATACTTATTTTTCAATTTTTTTTTTCAGTTTTTTTTTCTAAATTTTTTTACGAAAAAAATTTTTCAAAAATTATTTTTGGAAAAAAAAAGTTTCTAAAAAAAAAATTCTAAAATAAAAAAGATTTTGAAAAAATTTCAAAAAAAAATCGATAATTATTTTTGGATTCTTTTTTGATTTTCTTTTTAAATTTGTTTTTTGATTTTTTTTATTGGTGGTGGTGGTGGCTTAAGAAAAAAAACGGATAAAAATGGACGTAAACGGATAGAACGGATGAAAACCTACAAAAACGGATAAAAACATGTGAAAACGTACCTAAAGTCGAAAAACTTTAAATTATAAACAGTCGTTATTATAAATGATAAACGATGCAAACGATCATTAACCATGAGGGCTAACATGTAAAAGATAACGGAAGCCACTTAACACCAGTTAAGTGGAGGGACCACGAGTGTTATTTATTTCAGAGATAGGGACGTGCCATGCAACTTTAAAGTTTTAGGGACTATAGGTGAAACTTTGGGCAAACCACAGGGACCATCTATGTAATTTACTCTATATATATATATATATATATATATATATATATATATATATATATATATATATATATATATATATATATATATATATATATATATATATATATAATATATATATATATATATAGATATTCAAAAAAATGAATCACATGTGATTATTACAAATCACATGTGATTTTTCTCGTAGGAAATTTAAAAAAAAAAAAAAAAGTTCGTCGAAAGTATATAGAAGTGCATATCTATAGAAAGATAATTTAATTCTCGTTGCAATGGTGTATTTTCGTAGCATTAAGATTTACCGTTTGCAAGATATGTTTGNGGAAATTTAAAAAAAAAAAAAAAAAGTTCGTCGAAAGTATATAGAAGTGCATATCTATAGAAAGATAATTTAATTCTCGTTGCAATGGTGTATTTTCGTAGCATTAAGATTTACCGTTTGCAAGATATGTTTGTTTAGAAAAGGTGAAAAATAGTTTTTTATTAATTTTGATGAAAAATGAATGGTTAAGATTGGTTTATTGGATCTATGACAAATCTTTTTCCTAATAAAACAAAACCCCTAGTGGGGACTTTTTAATCAAATCATACTTATTTTGGTAATATTTTTTACAATTTTAATTTTTAAAAAGGTTTTTAATATTAAAAAAAACCTAAAATCTTTCTATATTTGTTAAAAAATCGTTTTATGCTTAACATTAAAATTGGGTAAAAATACACATGGGTTTCATTGTTGTTTTTAGATATTTTCAGGCCTAAAGTGTAAATGTTTTATCAAACCGGAGTACCAATTAGATTCACACCCACATATGCATTATCAAAATTACCATCGGAAAAACACAGATACATTAACATAATATCCTTTATCAATCCTTTTGTTTAATCTTCAATTCAATCCTTGATTGATCCACCTAATAAGCTAATAATCTTATTAACCTAATAACAACAACATCCCGATGCTACAGACGCACTAGAAATTGAAGAGGAAGAGGTCAAGGTTAATTTTTATTATAAGTTTATAGTTTATTGATTTGAATTTGATTGAGATTTTAGGTTATTAACAGCTTAATTTAATTAAGGTTAATTGTTGTGTTTTGTTATGTATTAAACATCTTATTTGTTTTCTTTTTCAAATTATGTATCTTGCCATAGTGAGTTTGCCCTGGCTCATGTAGCTTAAACTTCCATGATGTATACATTCGTGCAGGAAATTTTATAACTTGACAAGTAAAATGCAAAGCGACCTAATGAATTTAAGGCACTCTTAACTAAAACGACAAAAGACTTTTTTTATATTTATTTGAGCAAATTGGACGCTGAACTTGGTTAGATCGCTGAGTATAGTTTGAGAATGTATCTGGTTCCTTTTCTTGAGTTTGGCTTATGATTTAGGAACATTTGTCAAACGGGTGGTGAGTGGTGAGTGGTGAGTGGTGACTGGTCAAACTGGTTGAAAGTTGCTCGAATTATATTTTCAATGAATACACTACTTTAATAATGTTTTAGATCAGTATTAAAGTTGCTTTTTATAATCATATATAGCTATTCATTCATTATAACTAAATTTTATTTTATATTGTCGCAGAATAGTGAGTTTGATTGATGGACCCCGAGTGGTCATTTAAAACCTGGATATGGTTGTTTGATGTACATATTAAAATTCTACATCTTCATGCTATAACATGAACACATGGATGGCTCTAATGGTTAGTGTTTTTTCCCAGTTTTAAATGGTAATTGCTATTTATGAGAAACGAGATATTTTGGATTCTATTGTGAGGAACATGATTTTGTGGTTCTTGAGTGAAGCTGGATATAGCTCAATGCCTCAGTTCTTTCACTTAGAGTTGTTATATGATGCTTATATTTTAGTGCGTGGAGGAATTGAGTTTCTTTTCTAGGTTTAGATTGAGTTGTATATTTGTTGAAGCCTATCTTTTGCCTATTAATGGTTGTGGCAGGACATTGAATCGGAGCTTGGGTTAACACGGGAAAAGCTAATGCGTACTGAAGGTATCAGGTAAGAAGCTCTGGTACACGTGGCCCTCTTATACTTAATGTAGTCATTTATGGTCTTTTAAGCCGCACATCATTGTAGATTAATTTTCCAGATTTATATTCGTTATTTGATTACATTTTGCATTTTAATGTAGTGGTATCGGCTTTGTCAATGCTGCAGAAGTGTTAAATGCATTTCCCGAGAAAGATGGCCTCCAAAAATTTCGTGAGTGGATACAATCGCCGGATCCAAGTATCCTTGGGAAGGTCAATGCTAAAGAAGGCTCAAGTACGAGGAAGACAGGGTCAAATATCAGTGCTGAAGAAGCTTCTACGGTCGATGATGACAAGCATGTATTAACTTCTTACTCGCTTTGTGCTTTATTTCTATGATGTTTTTCCCGTTTCCTCTTTGTCATTGATTTTTCATTTAAATATTTTGATTACAGAGAAATGTGAGCAAAACACTTGATCAATGATATCAAAAGAATGTGATGGTGAGTTGGAATGAGACTTGGTGCATGTTTGGGGGACGAGTGTAGGCCGACGTCGGTTGGGTTTGTTCGGTGCAGGAATGTCAGGGTTTGAGATATTCATTTGTCTGAGCCTGCTTATTGGTGGTTTGTACTCTGTCTCTTTGATCTCATTTGCATTTGTGTTTTATTTGGTAGGCACGTTTTGAGCAATATGATCGTTTTAGGAATAGGAAGTTAGTATTATTGGATTGTGTTTTGAAATCGCTGGTGCATTGGAATCATCTAATACTGATTAGCTTATTTTCCAGGCTTATGAGCTTATTTGTGTGCATAAGCTCAACTTGATAAGCTTATATGCCAAAAAAAATTAGCTTATGAAGTTATGAGCTTTTCCAAATTCAAATAAGCTCATATGCCGGAAAAATAAGCTAATTCAAACACCCTATAAGATGAAAAAAATGTTGGTGGTGTGGTAAAACTGTCATAAACAAATACTATTTGTTACGTATGCTGGTCAATTTTGATTGTGTACAAATCAATATATACCCTCTGTTTTGATATAGATTATCTAATTATTGTGTTTAAAAATAGAAGGGAACAGGTGAGTTTTCAAATGGGAGGTAATTAGTTTGAGTGTTTAAATGCTGCAGTCTGAATATCTGAAATAGGATGAAATATAGTCTCCTAATTCCTATAATTAGTTTAAAAGCAAATCTAACACATACAAACACATTTTAGACCTCAAAGAAGTCAAAGTTGATGTATAACGGAAGAATTATATTAGATTATTAGTTGTGAAACTTGGTGAAAAGCTTTTCAGATTCTTGGATGTAATGATGTTCAAAAAGCTTGGGAAGCTTTGATGTGTGTTTGGGTGTGTTTAACATCAATAATAAAAAATGTTCTTTTTACTTCAGTAGTGTTTATGAATAAAAGTTGTTGAATGTTTTACTTGAAACAAAGAATATAATAATGCTTTGATCTAGGGGTACAATTGAGTTGAACTTTATCGAGTCTTGAGCCTGAGGTCAAGCTCAAGCTAGATATTGGAAAGCTTTACGCCTCCATCGTTGTTACATAATTATTGTTATTGTGCAGGGGAGGGAATTGGAAGCACTATTGGAAAACCATTGCATTACAAGTGCGTTAAATACTTGAATTTTATTAGATTATTAAATGCTTCATGGCTCAAATATGTTTTTTTATTTATCTAATGTCGGTTAATGGATTATGCCCTTATGAAATCTGCGCATTGGTGTAAGTAAGGTTTTGTTGACTGCAAAACCATGCCCTAAAATACAGACAAATATATGCATACATAGAGATTTAACTAGCCCATTGTTTCAGTGGGCCAGTTGGTGAGACTGGAGCGGTTATCCATCTACGGCAACCTGTTAACCAACCTGGCTGAAACCGTAGGAATCTTGCGTAATCTAAGTGTGCATATACCAGTAACCAATTCTCTATCTTCATATTTATCAGTTTGCAGTTTGTTCATGTCAAAGAAATTCTATCGCATGTGTGTTGTTCTACTCGATTTATGCCTCTAGCATTTGAAAGTATAACAAACTTATGTGTTCTACTCATTTTACATCTCACTTTTGATGTTTTCAAATTACTGTAAATTTCATTTGTATTTCTGAAAATGCAGTTGTTGCTACTAAATGTGTCGCATAATAAACTAAAAAGTCTTTCCCAGAATCTGTAGGAAGTTGCTTTTCTTTGGAAGATCTACAAGGAAATGGTATTCTTCATTTATTGTGGTTTCACTTCATTCTTTGTCAACAATGGCAAATTCATTGTAACATATTTTTTTTTCTTCTAATGCTTCTACTGATAGTTTCATGGTTCATTTGTTTGACTCAGAAAATACTATCGAAGAACTTCCTACTTCAGTTTGCAGTCTCATTCACTTGGAGTCAATATGCTTAGACCATAACAATCTGAAATAGGTAGCTATCGCTTTCATGTCATTTGGTTGACTTCCTGTTGTCTTTGTGCTTATATTATTAAAAGATAAAACACAACTCAATACAACCCGTTTAGAATTAACACGTTACACTTTTGTTGTTTCATTATAGTGAAACTGATTGGAAACTTCAAGATGGATTTGTGTTTGTGAATAAAGGAGAGAAGGGTTTTATATCAAATAGGTTACCCAATTCTGCGTTTTTGTGCACCTAAGTTACCCAACTTTTTTTTTATTCAAATAGGTTACTGGACTATACGGGTTTGACATTTAGGTTACTCAAAACCATAAATGTGTTCATTGAGATTACCCCGATGACTGGTAACCGGGAGATGGAGTTATTACTTTGTCCACGTCAGCTTTATGTTCAAATAAGTTACTCAACTTTGCGATTTTGTTCGTCTAAGTTACTAAAGGTTTTTTTTTTTTTTTTTTTTTTTTAATTGGGTTACTATATATATTTATTTACAAGAAAAATCTACAAGCATTGTGTTAACAAAACGAGTTGGGCGCCGGTCCGCCGCGTTGCGGCTAGGCGTTGGTACAAAAATGTTCTTATCAAACGTTTTTATACACGTTATTATACACCTTTTTTATACGTTTTTATATAAGTTTTTTTATACGTTTTGTATATGTTGTTATAGAAATTTTTGTATACGTTTTTATATATGTTTTTAAATACGTTATTATATACTTTTTGTATACATGTTTTTAAAACATATATAATAATGTGTATAAAAATGTATATAAAAGTGTGTATAAAACGTTTTTGTAGTAACGTATATAAAAACATATATAAAAAGTATATAAAAACGTATATATAATGAATGAATACGTTTACATTTTTAATTATCCATGTGATTTTTAATTTATGATGTGGCGTTGAGATGTTTGGTGAGTGAGGGTGTTTTTTATGTGACTGATAAGGGTAGCCTAAATTAACAAAGTTGCGTAGTTTAGTAATCGAATGAGTAATATATATTTATTTACAAGATATTTAGCGAATTAAGTGGATTTCATTAAATATCTTGCCCCGGTCCGCCGCTTTGCGGCTGGGCGTTGGTTTTTTTGCGAACAATGCTGATGCAGTTTATGTTTTCGAAGATTGTGAGCTGATAAATTGAACAACATATTTAGCGAATTAAGTGGATTTCGTTAGAATTTACAAGTTTTTATATACATTTTTATATATGTTATTACAAAAACGTTCTAATAAAACGTTTTTATACACGTTATTATATACCTTTTTTATATGTTTTTATATAAAATTTTTTATACGTTTTGTATATGTTATTATAGACATTCTTGTATACGTTTTTATATATGTTTTTAAATACATTATTATATACTTTTTGTATACAAAACGTATTTAAAAACATATATTATAGTGTTTATAAAGACGTACATAAAAAGTATATAATAATGTGTATAAAAATGTATATAAAAGTATGTATAAGGACGTTTTTTTAGTAACGTATATAAAAATATATAAAAACGCATATATAATGAATGAATACGTTTACGTTTTTAATTATCTATGTGATTTTTAATTTATGATGTGACGTTGAGGTGTTTGGTGAGTGAGGGTGTTTTCTATGTGACTTATATGGGTAGCCTAAATTAACAAAGTTGCGTAGTTTAGTAATCAAATTGAACAAATAAAACTTTAGTAATTTAGGTGAACAAATTCGCAAAGTTCGGTAACTTATTTGTATAATTAAAAAATAAAAGTCAAAATAGTTGGGTAACTTAGGTGCACAAAAACGCAAAGTTGGGTAACCTATTTGATATAAAACCCAAGGAGAGAATGAGGTGCCATTCCAGTTCAAAATAGATGAAGGTGGGTCCCTTTTTGGTGTCAAACTGCAAATGTTTTTGCAACTTTTTCTTGAAAAAAATGGAAAATCAAGCACTAAAGAAATGAAGTTGTGTTTTTACGACAAAACAAGTTATTTATCGATTAGGATTGGTTTTCAATAACGTTTGATGCATTTATTTATTCAATATTTTTACTAGCGACGAAATTCTTTTTTATACTTGCGGCTCCATTTGTTTGATTATTCAGATTACATATTATCTGATGTTTGAAATTAACTAAATAGTAGAGATCAATGTTTGGAACTATTATTTGAACTGCAAGCTAGTGCAATCCCCAATGGACCTTGGAAGTAGACTTTGATTCGATCGTTGTCCGACTGCAAATCAGCCAGGTTGCTAAGGCTGGCAATGTAGAAGGGAATGAGATCTGTAAGTTAGTTAGAGGTTAGATAAACAAATTCCAAGTGAAGGGTATGAAAGCAGGTATACTATATGATTATAGGGCCATTAGAATTTCCAATGACGGTAAAAGAGAAGGTGGTTGTAATTCCAGAAGGAATGCTTATAAGTTCATAACAAGTATAGTTCGAACTTAATTACTTGATACATTCTCAAAAGGGTTTTTTGCCAAACCTTAATTTCCAAGTGTTCGATATTTCAACTAGTGATCGAATATCAGTTTAGGTGCCATGTAGGTAATGTTAGAAATTGATGTATCATGTACTATCATAATAAATTACTAATACAAGTAGGCACACTAATAGCGGAAGCATAGAATCTAGTATCACACATATAAAGTTAATCTGAGAAACATAAATATAAACGTACCTTTAGTGCGAATTCTTGATTGAGTCTGATGAACCAGAAAAAAAGTAGAAATTAGATGAAATGTTGATGAACCCTAATGTAGGGTTGTAATTAGGATCTATGATTACCCTTTACAGTTTTAGTTATTCGATCTTTGATAACAACAATAAGTGTAGATTGTTACCTCGTCTTGTACACCACAAATATAAACCGTTTTAATTGCAAAGAACTACACAAGGTGTATAATTATTGATTCCACAAAATTCGACCCACAAAACCCAAGGTTGTTTGTACGATTTGTTTTTAGACGAAGAAAAGTGAGAGACAGTAGAAAGTTAGGGATAATTGGTGCACAAGGCTATGTGAGATTATATCTAAGACCCTAGGTTTGTTGTGTGGTTCTCTCTTACTAGAAGACGTAGGTAACAAGTTTTTAGGTTTTTGGGGAACCCCCTTTAGCAACCCCACGACCGGTTTCTGAATTCCCCTAGGGATTCTAGAACTTGTGTCTCCTTGTCTCCTGAACTCTTATTCCTATACTTATAAAATCACTTTCTTCACTTATATATA
>LBNU01010046.1:4602-34311 GCA_014162995.1 Artemisia annua | reverse complement strand
TTTTTTTTGTAGGAAACTAAGTTAAAATGATGCTAGAACTTATGAAATTGGTTAAAAGCTTAAAGTAACTGAAAAAAAAAGCTTGTATAAAGAAATAAGGCTTAAGGACTTGAAAAGCTAAAGATGAATGTGAAAGTAAATTGTAATAAAGACTGGAAATTTATTAAACTTGAAAAGCAGAATTACAATAAAGGAAAGCTTAAAAGGTTACACAAGGCTGAAATAAGAGCTTAAACTAAGAACTATTCTATTCCTATTCTACACAACAACCATGAGCTTGAGGATCCTTATATAGCCTTCAAAGGCGGTGGGTTTGCAAGCCAGAAGCCCCCAGAAGCTTTCTAGAACCCTTGGATCCATTTCCCACTGGAATATACATGAATATCTTCATTCCTTATCCTCTTGATGATTCCAGTCCCTTCCAGCCAATGAGATGCTTCAATTAGACCACGTATGCTTGTTCTAGATGGTGTCTAACACAAGGGCAGGTTGTCTCAGTAATTTCGAGAAGGTACTAGGTTGGGTGTGAGGTGAAAGGGGTGAAAACGAAGGAGGTGATTTGGGGAAGAAGGGTAAACGAGCACAGGGTAATTTTTTATGTTTGTTTGAATTGTGGGCCGGGTAAAGGAATGGGCTGGTGGAACAGGTTAAATGAATTTTGGGTTAAGGATCCGGTGGGTGAGAATTTGGGTTAAGTGGATCTGGTTTTAGTTTTAGATTTTAGGTGTAAGTTTGGTATTATAGTTTAGGATTTAGGATGAAATCTCAAGGACCAAATGTGAAAATTTAAGAACTCAAGGGACCCAAGCTTCCAATTTTTATAGTGTAATCCAACGACCATAATTGACTTTTCTTGATATCATGAAGGACCTTAGTTGTCATTTCTCGAATTTATTTACTCAAGGACCATTATTGACAACTCTTGTAATTGCAAGGGCCATTCTTAAAAAAAACGGACGAAAACGTAAAAAAACGGAATAAAACGTAAAAAACCGGGTGAAAACGTAAAAAATCAGGTGAAAACGTAAAAAAGCGGGCGTAAACATAACAAAACGGATGAAAACGTAAAAAAAGGGTGAAAACGTAAAAAGAACGGGCGAAAACGTAAAAAACGGGTGAAAACGTAAAAAAACGGGCGTAAACGTAAAAAAAAGTACGAAAACATAAAAAAAACGGACGAAAACTTAAAAAAATTGGCGAAAGCGTAAAAAACGGAAGAAAACGTAAAAAACCGGGTGAAAACGTAAAAAACGGGCGTAAACGTAAAAAAACGGACGAAAACGAAAAAAACGGAAGAAAACGTGTAAAATCGGACAAAAAGGTAAGAAAACGGATGAAAACGTGTAAAATCGGAAGAAAACGGAATTTCAAGTTATTTACTAACGACCGTTAGTGTAAAGGACTAACGATGCGACGCTTAGTACATACAATAGCAAAAAATGTCAAGTTTTGTGTTACAATGAAAAAAAAAAATAGTTGGCAACATACAATGGTAAAAAGTGTCAAGTTCAATGTATTTTTTTATCATTTTCCCTATTTCTTTCTTCTAGCTAGGCGAATGTTCAAACTTCAAAGTCTTCTTTCATATAGCCCTTGAGTTACTTTGGATGGTTTGTTTTTGGAAAGTTAACGTGCTTAATTAAATTAAAATAAAATAAACTATATGATAGGATTCGAAAGTTAAAACTTAAAAGTGCCGGCCTTTGAGTGGTAATCACACCAAGCCAAACCAAGAGGACCCACCCACGTCACTGCTGACGCACCTGGTCACGTAATCACTAATCACACCCACATTTAGCTTCATACGTAAGCTATTGGTATAGAGCAGCACCTGGGTGCATTGTCGTTCATAAGATCATTTTATATACTTGTACCTCTAATTTAATAGATGGGTTAATGGCATATAATAGCTATGAACTTTCCCAAGTGTTCACATGTCAGTAATGAACTTCCTAAAATACAAGAATACCCATCAAACTTTCAAATATTGGATCAATATAATACGTTTGCTTACGTGGCATGACTTGTAACCGGCTACACCGGTAAACTTGAATACGTGGATTTTTTTTAACGTTTGGTAGTACGATCCATTTACACACAAACATTTAAACACACAAAAAAACACACACAAACAGATCAAAACACACATACCCCACACCCCCAAATCTAAACATCATATGAACCCTAATCTTAATAATCAAAATTGCGCGCACAATCTGTTTATTTTGTTAAAGGTAAACTTTCCCAAGTGTTTTAATGATGTTAATCATCTATTTTATCAATCATAATCATAATCGTAAACCTTAATTTTTTTTTTTTTTTTTTTATTTATTTTTTTTTTTTGCAGAATGGCTAGCCTAACTATTACATTCCATCATGATGGGTTGTTTATTGGGCTTCCTATAGAGTACATTGAGGGTAACTCAGACACAATCAAAGATGTGGAGTTTGATAACATGACATACGATAAGTTTTTTGATTTTCTTGCATATGCTAGTAAGTATCCAGTTGTTGGTCTATATTATTGTGTCCCTGGATGTGACTTAACTGATGGAATTAGGGAGATAAAAAGTAATCAACAATTAGGTGACTTTGTAGCAGTAGGTCTAGAACATGGTGGAAAAATTGATGTTTATCTAGAACATNAGTAACTGAAAAAAAAAGCTTGTATAAAGAAATAAGGCTTAAGGACTTGAAAAGCTAAAGATGAATGTGAAAGTAAATTGTAATAAAGACTGGAAATTTATTAAACTTGAAAAGCAGAATTACAATAAAGGAAAGCTTAAAAGGTTACACAAGGCTGAAATAAGAGCTTAAACTAAGAACTATTCTATTCCTATTCTACACAACAACCATGAGCTTGAGGATCCTTATATAGCCTTCAAAGGCGGTGGGTTTGCAAGCCAGAAGCCCCCAGAAGCTTTCTAGAACCCTTGGATCCATTTCCCACTGGAATATATACGAATATCTTCATTCCTTATCCTCTTGATGATTCCAGTCCCTTCCAGCCAATGAGATGCTTCAATTAGTCCACGTATGCTTGTTCTAGATGGTGTCTAACACAAGGGCAGGTTGTCTCAGTAATTTCGAGAAGGTACTAGGTTGGGTGTGAGGTGAAAGGGGTGAAAACGAAGGAGGTGATTTGGGGAAGAAGGGTAAACGAGCACAGGGTAATTTTTTATGTTTGTTTGAATTGTGGGCCGGGTAAAGGAATGGCCTGGTGGAACAGGTTAAATGAATTTTGGGTTAAGGATCCGGTGGGTGAGAATTTGGGTTAAGTGGATCTGGTTTTAGTTTTAGATTTTAGGTGTAAGTTTGGTATTATAGTTTAGGATTTAGGATGAAATCTCAAGGACCAAATGTGAAAATTTAAGAACTCAAGGGACCCAAGCTGCCAATTTTTATAGTGTAATCCAACGACCATAATTGACTTTTCTTGATATCATGAAGGACCTTAGTTGTCATTTCTCGAATTTATTTACTCAAGGACCATTATTGACAACTCTTGTAATTGCAGGGGCCATTCTTGAAACTTTAAACTTTCCAGGGACTTGTTGAGCTCAAATCCACTTCCCGGCTATAAATATTTTCTCTTTTCCATTCTCGTGCTCGTTTTTCGTGATTTTATCTCGGTTTTTATCGTTTTCTCATATTTTATTACCTGCATGTATAAAAACACAAAAACAAATATATTTGGCATTTATTTGCGGGTTTTTGGTCTTTTAGGTCTTAATTTGGTCAAGAAAAGGTATGTGTTTAAGTACATACCAGGGCTCCCGTTTTTTTCCTTTTTTCTGGCCAGTCCATTAAAGACACGACCTGATCCAATGACCTTGCCCTAGATATATGGTTACATACTTAGAACCCTAGATATATGGTTACAGGTAAATTAAATACTTTGATTTATGGGATTTGTTCTTCGTTAGATTATTGTGGGTTTATGGGATTTGTTCTTCGTTAGATTATTGTGGGTTTATGATAATTAGTTATATTTTGCACCATTTCTGATGTGGGTTCAAGCTATTCAGAATTGATTTGATTTTCTTGTTTACATTCGTTAATTTTAATAATTTAAATGAGTTGTAAAGAAATACTGTGACTAAACTAAAATTGTTTGTTTATTCTTAATTCTGCAATTATTTTTTTAATGAATTCTTAAGTGTTTTAAATAATGTGACTAAACAAAGATGGGTTTTTCATAAGTCTTTCAAAATATGATATTAAAGTCGGCTCCAACGTTGAGGTCGATGGTTCTCCTTGGAAAGTTATTGGTACTATTTTCTTTTACTTTTTTTTCACTTCAATTCTACTTTACCTTATTATTATTACTAGCTTTAAGACCCGCCCGATGGGTGGGCTAGCTCTAAAATTACGTTTTGATAAAATTTTACAATTAATGTATAAATCAGATTATATAATGACATCATAACAAATATGTAAAACTTATAAACACGGATATAAATAAATCACCTCCTTTTATAATGTAATCAAACGTTGATAGGTAATGATCATTTTTTTAATAAACATATCATATAAAATATACATTTTTTTATCGTGAAACAAAATAAAACATTAAAGTCAAATACATTTATAAGTCAAATTTATTCATAACTTATAGTTCATGAAAAACAAAACATTCATCATGCGCCTTTAATGATCATTGAAAAAGTTTAAATCAATGATACCCTCACTTATATCGTGACTCATTGTGCGAAGCTGGGCGATTAACTCTTGAGCCTTTGATAGCTTCTTCATAATCTTTTCGAGAAAATCTTTAGTTATTCACTCATTGCCAGCATTAAACTTCAACCAATCCATAAACGACTCTATACCAATGTCAAATGAAATAAAAATGTGAATTGGATTTTTTTTTTTTAAATGTCACTATGTATAGATAAAAAAATGACAGAAAAAATGACATGTTGACATATCAAAAGGTATTTAAAGCAAATATATATACCCATGTGATTAAAATTTAACATGACACTTTGTATAGATAAAAAAAATGACAAAAAATTAACCTAAAACATCAAACCATATGATAAATGACAGAACATGAACCTTAAACTTTGTATAATTTCAAGCCATTAGATATTTAGAGATGAGATTTAAATCCCAGCCTATCAACAAATCCGATCATGGTGTTATTTTGAAACAATTACCTACTTGTTGGAAAAAAATGAAAATTAAACGAAATCGGAACTACATGGGATACAAATTTAAATGACCAGTAAGTATAAGAACAAAAAATATCAATGTAAACATATTGAGAAGAAGATGAAAACCAAACGGATTAGGTTTTGTTCCTTTGTTTATGCACTCACTAAATTTCGACCCATTTGATACTTTTGGACCCATAGTAAATCATTAGTTTCCCTATTTCACATAAGATATACTCAAATCAACCATTCTCTTGGTAGACCAAAGATATAATTGACATCAGTAACTGAATGATAAATATTTTTGTGTAGATTATATACATCAAGAAAGTATGAACATGAAGACACAAACCTGAATGTGAGCAATTGCTTGGAACAATTAATCACTTTCTTTGATTTCTGAATGCAGGCAGAAATATGGGTCCCTGCAACATCTTCTTGCCTTCTTGAGATTCCAATAGAAACACCACAAAAGTATATAGAAACTTGCAATTTTAATGGTTATACCTGAGTTATTAATGTGTAGATAAATGATTATACCTCAAGCTGTTAGGATAATCTTTGTTTAATCCCACCTACAATGCTTAAGTATTCTCTAAGCTACAGTTGTAAAGGCATGTATAACTGGGCAAAAATGTTTCATAGAGCTGTCCAAGAGAAACAGAAAAGAAAAGTTATCACCTTGTAGGTAAAACATGCATTAAAAAAAAGTTATCACCTTCTAGGTAGGACATTATGAAGTACAAAGCCGTTCAATGGAGTTGTCCAATAGAAACGGCTATTTGAAGCAAATCAAATTACTTAAATGCTATCACAAGTATATTACTATAAAGAGTAAACATTATGTCTAATAATTGTAGCTTGTTTGACATATTAACCAACAATTATACCTTTCGGAATCCAAATTAAACCGGAAGTGGGAGATAATACGATGGTTATATAGAGCTGTATCTTCATTCCAAGAAATTTCATACTAATGCGCTTTCATAATGTATTGGTATTATTGTTATAGTTACTATTCTAAGTTCCTAACTTAAAGATATATTTTGATTAAGAGAATATGGTGGTTTCGTAAGTTTTAGCTGTAACATCGTACCGAGTGATGTCGTGGAAACTCTAACTTTACATATCAACAAATAATATAAGGAGAGACAAATCTAAAAATGTAAAACTAACTGTATAGTTTAGTTACCCTCTTGAAAGGTTATACGATACACCTGGTATTATGTGTATAACTCCATCTGGTGACATTACAGCTTAGATATCAAGTTTATTTATAACATAATATTACCGAGTGTAAATATTTTGTTCATCTTTGATTAAGTTTGCTTATAAGATAATAGGTGTCATGAGTCACTGTCCAGTTTTAAGAAAGTTACTGCAATACAATAATAAGCAAACACAATAAAGATTCTATATTATACCAGGTGTAAATATAGAATATCTATACAAGCCTTTTAAAAATGAGATTTGTTACCCTCTTGAAAGGTTATTCAATTAATCACATTATTTTTGTCATAATGTGAAAGACTCATGATTAACTCAACGATTTTGAAGAGCAACTTCAACCATGTATGTGCTATATTTTTTTTCCTTCAATTGCCTCTATGATCAAGTAGAAGTTATAAGCGTGCTTTTAAGAATCCGCACTCCATAAATTCAAAACCATGGAGTTTGTTAGGTTCACCCGTCTTAACATGGAAACATAAGATGTAAACACATAAGCTAATAAGCCCAAATATAAGCTTAAAAAACACCCCCTCATATCCAGTTACATAAAATGGTTTAATTTGATTAGTCATATGGGCTATGTCAATGGATCGAGCGGGTGAAACGGGTCAAAGATCATCAAAAATGGGTGAGTGATGAAAAAAGTGGGTGAATGATGTGGTATAACGGGATTGGTTGGGAGTGAGTGATGGGAGAGAGAGTGGTTGATCCACTACCAACCCCCTTATCTAATGTCCTACTTCCATTTTACAAATGTTAGTTTCGGGTGTTGCTATACACACACCTCTACGGTACAAAAATTCTACACACACCCCTAGATTACTACCAGTGATACACGCAGTACAATATCGCAATGCGTAAAAGGGGTGTGTACATAGGAGGATAGGGATGTTTGTATAGAATTACCCACTAAACAGGTCTTATTTCCCATCGTAATGCGTAAAGGGGTGTATACTTAACAATTGGTATCAAAGCAAAACAACAATCATTGATCGATCACACACCGAAAATTCATGAAATGTTTTTTTGAGAAAAATTGCAGAAAGAAAAACGAGAGATAACAAGAGTGATTATTTTATTTGGAAACTAGTTATAATACCCGCGCACGCGCAGGTTTTTTTTTTTTCTCTTTTTTTTTTCTTTTTTTTCTTTTTTTTTTAATTTTTTGAAATAATTATTTAAAAATTTTAATCATATTGTTAATTGCATCTTATCTATATTTTTAGTATTTATCTTCTACTTGTGTTGTGGATAAATATAAAATATTACCTAATAAGAAAATAATCTTTTTTTTTTAAATACCTTATCTATATTTTTTGTATTTATCTTCTACTTGTGTTATGGATAAATATAAAATGTTACTTAATAAGAAAATAATCTTTTTTTTTAAATAAAATTATTACTAAATAAGGTATGGTTCCAATTTTTTTGAAATGAAAAATTCCCAATAAGGGTTTTGTTTTATTATATAAAAGATAACAAGAGTGAGAAACCTCTATGCATGTGACGTCCCTTTGTTCAATATTGAGTTGTCGGTAAAAAGTGTCAACCGCGTGTTCTTCTTGAGTTGTCAAATCGTGTCCTCACGATAGCTGCCTATATGGAAAACATGTGAAGTTGTTTTTTAACAGGGGTTCGTTACTATAGACACCTTTTTTTTCCTACCGTATAATTTTTTGAGGACAAAAGGGACGAATTTCGTTCCTTGTCATAAAATTTAAAAATTAAAAGTTAATAATATTTTAATATATTAATTAGTTATTTGAAATTTGCGTTTTATATACTGTAGTAAATGATTTATTTTATCTACATTTTGATATAAATTTCGTCGCAATCAAAGATCGAAAAATTTTGTAATATTTTCGTCACAATTTTTTTCAGTATCTGATTGTGACGAAATTTATATCAAAATAATAAATCATTTACAACGGTATATTTAAATTTTCCTAAAAGTTTATAATGAATAAGCTAAACTTGTGTTAAGCGTTTGGATTATGCTCATGATTACAAAAAAAAAAAAAAAAAAAAAAAAAAAAAAAAAAAAAAAAAAAAAAAAAAAAAAAAAAAAAAACAAAAAAAAAAAAAAAAAAAAAAAAAAAAAAAAAAACCTAAACTCGCTAAATAAATAAAAAAAACAAACTCGCTACTAAACCCTAAAATTAACGTGACACAAATTTTATAAAAAAAAAATAAATAAGACTTATAAAAACTTGATAAATAAAACGTAAAGACACTAAAATAAGCTCAAAAATAAGCAAACAAGCCACGGCTTCTTTTAAAAGCCTTAACCCATAAGCTTTTTTATGCGACTCAAAAACTAAACCATGCAAAGGTGGTAAATAAAATTTATAAAAACTTGTAAAGATNAAAAAAAAAAAAAAAAAAAAAAAAAAAAAAAAAAAAAAAAAAAAAAAACTTTGAAAATTTAAAATAAGCCCATAAGCCACTAAATATTAACCCCCTTATAAGCTTATCCAAACACTTACATAAGCTTATTCAAGTTATACAAGCTAATAAGCCCTTTATAAAAGCTAAAACAAACACCCCCTTAGATGATTGACAAATGGTCAAAGCATTTTTCCTAAAATTATTTATCTAGCCAATTCTCGTTGATGGAGGAGTACAAAATGCCACATTACAAATTATGTTATGGCATATTTTGTAATAGACTTCGCACGAGGAAGTCCGTCTTAACGAGTCAGATATGGGAGACAAGACAAAATGGCTAAAGGGAGGCATGGATTGCATTTTGCTAGCATTTTGGAAGGGAAAGGTACACTATGTTTCATTAAGCTGATCGATAAAAGACACGTAGGCATTGTCACACGTTTATGACCTATACTCACAATAACCATATGTGTGTTTGCAGGTTATAGATTTTGAGCTCCCAATACATGCTAAGGTGAAAGTAGAGATCCCGGTTTGAAAGGAGACACAGCTCAAGGTAGGGGTGTTCATGGTTCGGGTAATAACCGAGCAAACCGAAAACCGAACCGAACCGAACCGAAAAAA
This sequence comes from Artemisia annua, assembly GCA_014162995.1. Lineage (NCBI taxonomy): Eukaryota > Viridiplantae > Streptophyta > Magnoliopsida > Asterales > Asteraceae > Artemisia > Artemisia annua. The sequence continues at coordinate 24,910 of LBNU01010046.1, read as the reverse complement.
ATCAAACCGAACCGAATTTGTTAAAACCGAACCGAACCGAATTAAAATTCGGTTTTCGGTTTGGATATGGGTTTGGCTATCTGAACCGAAAACCGAATTTATATAAATATATATATATTTTTTATATATTTATATTATTTTATATATAAAAAATGTCAATTAAAATTTTATACTAATATAAAACACTTTTTTATGCTTGAAATATTTTTTTTTTGCCAAAGATATATATAATTAAATTAAAAAAAATATATAAATAGTGTAATTCAAGTACAAAATTCGGTTTTCGGTTTTGACCCATAACCGATCCGAACTTCGGTTCGGTTCTCGGTTCGGTTCGGTCATAGATATTTTCGGTTCGGTTCGGTTTTCGGTTATGACCCAAAAAATTTTTTTTAACCGAACAACCCGAACCGAATAAACCAATTAACCGAGAACCGAACCGATGAACACCCCTAGCTCAAGGTAATATTACTTAACCTTGTCCATCCTATTAGCTAAAAGCCTAAAATGCCCTCGAGTGACGACAAAAATGATTATAGAAATAGTTGCGAGTTATTACCTGGTAAAGCTCAAATAGTACGGTCTAATGTCTATAATTTTAGCACTGTCCAAATGATTATAGGAGTTGCTATTGAATTCATGAGACTAGAAACCTATCATTCAGCTAAACAATTTCCCGAAGTTCAAGTTCTTCAACCAATAAGTATGAAAAAAGTACACGCGAATAAAACATAAGTGCACATAGTTATCAGTCTTACAGTGGCTTCAACATAATCTTTCAGGCGGCTGATGCAAGAAAAAGATCCACAACAGCCTTTTAGGCCTTTCACCTGCAATGAAACCGTGATAAGCATTACCATCGTTTCTCTTATAAGCATATGCAAAATATGTCTATAAAGTTAGCAATCAGATACTTACAATACAACTGATACATGGACTCGGGCCCTGACCAAGATTGAAACCAGAAGGTCGATTATATCAGCATCAGAAGCTGACAACAGACAGAGGCATTCATCATTAACGGAATGGAGTGAGGGCAACCGCACTGGTAACAGATGGTCCTAACAGCAGCCTCGCTTCCTTGGTGAATAGCCGACTTGCAGATGTATCATGTCTCTTAGACTTCATACTCTGAGCCATTCTTCCAACCCTATATCTTCTGAAGCATGCAGCGATGGATCTTCATGCACTCATTGTTTGTGTTCCCTTGGTGAAGGCGAATTCGACCTTCTACTTTTCTCTCTCTCACAGGTTCTTTACTCCTAAAACGTTTTCTTTTCAGCTTTAATTCTTCATGGCAAGATTCAGATGTTTTATTTTCCTTCTTCTCTAAACTATTGGAATCATGCTCCTTACGTAAATCTTGTTTCTTCTCAGTATCTTGGCATTTCTGTCCCTGTATCACGCCTCTTTTCGCGTTCATTGTCATGAGTCGACCTGTGCCGGTGCTTTCTCTTCCATTTTTCATCCCTTATCTTGACTTATCCTCTTCCATTCGTGAATGAGCCTTTAGTCACTCCTTCGAAGCATCAACACCAACATACGTCTATCAGATTCCACACACACCCTCTGCACCTTTACCAGAAACTACTTGTGACAAAACTCCTCTTTGTATTCACCATTTTATCTTGTTTCACCTTGGACCCTAAAATCATTTTTCACCTTGGACCCTAAAACTATTGCATCCACGACCCCTTCTACTGCTACTAGTAGCAGATCGCCACCTGCTGTCAACCCGATTACTCCCTTCACAGCCACCTCAAGCAGAACGTCAACCAGATTAGTCTCTCTCTCTCTCTCTCTCTCTTTTTTATAAGTTTTTAATTTTTTTTTTTTTTTTTTTTTTTTTTTTTAACCCTCTTTTGGTTTCAGTCCCTGCATGACATATTGAACACAGAACAACACTCTTATGGCCAGGCTTGCAAATGAATAAAAATAAAATGTAAATAAGTTGTATTGGGCTAGTGTCCCTAAGCATAAATATATAAACAATAAGTAACTAGAAGAAAGTAACTGTAATTACCCGACGGGTTTCCGTGTTCGCCGGGATCGTGTTTGCATCGTGTGTTTTGGCTCGATAACTTTTCGCTCGGTTTCTTTGCGCTTTCCTTCTGAGGCATCTGTTTCCACTGCATATATATTATATATGCTTAATTGGGTTTGACTTTTCGTACATTTAGTTGACCCCTCAACTTTTCAATACTTTTAAGAGAAATAAAATATAAATGACTTCAAAAATAACTCTTACATTCATTCTCCGCTTTCCTCTTTTGTGAAATGCCCTCTTCTTCAATCCTCGCTGTAGAGAAAGACGTAAACTTCATTAATAGCTAACCAAATGTGCTAGTTTTACTTATTTTTAAGAAGAGGTAGAAGGTTTTACCACCACATTCCAAGATGGAATCAATGATTGCCATTTTAGCGTCAAGCATACTCACAAACTCAAACATCACGTCCTCGCCATCCTTCTTCAAGAAATCCTTCGCCTTCTTGTTCTTTACTTTCGAAAGATGCTTCTTTTGTTCCTTCTGAAGTGCGGTAACCATGCTCTCATTTCGTTGTTGCATGATATTCTTCACTAAAAGGGCATTCTCAAAACAATCGGTGCGTTCCTGTGAAATTAATAACCTAGTGGTTAAATTGATATACGACGCGTCAAATAGCTTAAACAACTCAAGTAGGTTTACTGATTAAACGAATGTTTGTAGGCTAAATTTGTCTAAAGTTTACATTTCACATTTACTCACCTTATCACGTGTCTTCTTCTGAGGTGGTGTGGTGATAGATCCCTTGGTGGCATAAAGCTACATTAAAATAAAAATAAAAATAATAATAATAATAACAATAATAATAATAATAACAATAACAATAACAATAACAATAACAATAACCAAATTAGAGAATACATAATTAATCAATCTTACTAATATACAATTCTAGCATAAATAATAAAGTCAAATAACCTGTAAGAAAAGAGCGCATCCCCCTATAAATATCTCTTTGTTTCCCTTATAGTTGTTGTATTTTTCAATTCCATTCACGAGACTTGTAATGACAAATGTTGCCCATCTTTTCTTCTTGTTAACATCTCGCACAAGATCTAAACAGGATTCTGGCAAGTAGTCATGAGCTGATGGTGGATAAACGATGTATCGCAAGACCAATAACATGTAAGCGCGTTTCACAGTATCCTCATCTAAGCTCTCCCTCAATTTTGTCTTAACCTTTTCCATGCAGATCACTTTTTGTCGTATCTTTACAAAGTCTTTCTTGAGGTGAGTTGGTACATCTGTTTTTTGACCTCTCAGAGGCAACTTAATCTCTTCCTCCTCCCCATCTTCAATGCCCATTATTTTAGTGACATCTTGAGCTGTGACTACATGCCTTTCACCCTTAAGTTCGATACTATGGTCTTGTGTGTTAAAAATAGTAGCCAATTTTTTTATGATAAAATTATTTTGGATATTCCGGTCCATGACCAAGAGTTTGTGGAATGGGGTATCTTCCAACATTTTTCGCCTCTCAGGCCCTAATGGCTCCAAAGCATCTACAAAAAGATTGGTAGAACCCCGAACTCGAACTCTGACATTTTGTTCTCTAACCAAAAGTTCTTCTTCTTCTTCCTCTTCTTCTTCTTCTTCTTCTTCTTCTTCTTCTTCTTCTTCTTCTTCTTCTTGAGTGGTGGTGGTTCTCAATAAGTCGTTGTACTTGTTTAGACCTTGCATCATTTTATCAAAACAAAATAATAGAATCAGCAAAAAAAAAAAAAAACTCCTACTCAGCTCAATTAAGTTTGGGGATCGGTTGATTTGGAAGGTAAATGTATGATCGATCGGTTGATTGGTTAAAGTTTCTGACGATCGAACAATGTTTTAGAGATTTGGTTTTATTTGTTTGTGTGTTTGAGATTTTATTATTTCTAACACACCACATACAAATGTTATATACTCCCCCCTCTAGATAAGTAATAATATCCTTATCACAAAATCATACATGTACTGGATAAAGTACAACATCACATAACTAAAATGACAGTGAACATAAACTCAAAAAGATTAATCACGTGATCTATCAGAGAAATTTTGTATCTAATCACTACAAGCAAACTGCGTAAACTATGAGCCAAATCTCACAAGTCAGTTGCTAATTGATTACAAGAATCCGTATTGTAACACGCGAAAACGAATCAAAATCATCATAAAATCAAGCAACAGTTAAGCATATTTGTGAAACACCAAATGCCATTCATTTTTTCAGCTAGCTTATAGATATCAGCAATGTTCTAGATAACTTATACTACACAATAAAATCTTAAAACACACTAATAAGTGCATTTTCGGCTGCAATCAATCTAACTAACATTATTACGAAATCACTACCACCATATATAAACTCTAGAGTCGAATCATTATGAGAACATATACATTCAATAGAATTACCACGCTCTGTATCATAACTACAACTACAAAAAGTATCATCCGCTAAACGACTTGCAATAGTGTTTACTACTAGCCGAGACTGAACATGTACGTTTACATTAAAAAGCTAGTAATAATTATCGTCAACATAATCTAATAAAAATTAATCACGCAAAACGGAGTTAATTGAAATCAAAACAGATAAATTTCACTCGATTACCACAATCTGTATCTTAACACACTTAAACAGCTCTAAATCATCACAACATGAAGCAACAGAATTAAGCGTGATAATGACGTCATACATAGTTAATGTGTTGGGTTTGTCTATAAAACTTATGTTTTATGTATCTTTTTATAATAAATAGATTTTAACTATTGGTGACGATATGGCAGAATATACCTTGGATTACAGGAGGAGAAGCTGCTTCTTCATCTTCTTCTTCTTCATATTCTTCTTCGTCTTCTTCAACATCGCTTACACTAACGCCAGTTGGCCTTTCTTCACTCGTTGCTGTAGAGAAAGATATAAATTCCATTAATTGCAAAGCACGAGATTAAAATACTTGAAACTTAGACTTGGTCAATATAAACTACTAGATAAATCAGAACAAAAGCATTTTACCATGAACCAGTATCAGTCGGTCGCGTTGTACAATAAAACAGTCAGTCAGAAGTAGTCAATTAGTTGAAATATTTTAGGCTAGTAATCTTTTTATATCTTTGAGTCCCGTTGGTCGCCTATTTAAAGGCTTCCGAAATTTAAAAGGGACTCATGAATTTTGGAGCATCAAAATGACATGTTCAAGCCTCAGGATCTCTGTAGAAACAGGCTATGAAGAAAATGGAGACAATGAAGCTCGCAAGAGAAAGATGCCAAAGCAGTATAAGAATAGCAGCAGCTAATAAGGCCAAGCAGGCTTGGACAACACTTAAAAACGAAATATCAGGCCTCCTCCAAAGTAATCACCATTAAATTGCAATACATGAAACATAACGAACCGGTGCAAGATTTTCTTGCAAGTGTTTCATCAGTTGTAGGAATGAAGTCGTATGGCGATAAAATATCAGATGAAACAGTGGTAGCTAAAGTATTAAAGGAGCCTACCTTCCAAATTCGATCACATGGTAGCAACAATTGAAGAATCTAAGGATCTACCCACCTTCTTGTTTGAAGAGTTAATGGGATCACTTCAAGCTCATGAAGCAAGGATCAACCGATCGAACGTTAACGGTGAAGAAAAGGCTTTTCAGACTAGAGGCGAGTGTGAATCCTCAAGTCATCATGTAAGAGGACGAGGCCGAGGAAGGGACTGCGGTTGAAACACAACGCTTAAATGCTCATACTGTAATAAGCCTAGGCATTCCGATGACTACTGTTGGTACAAACCAGAAGACAGGGCAAATTATGTTGAACAAGATGAAGATAATTTCTTGTTTATGACAGGTGAAACATGGTACCTAGACAGCGGCTGCTCAAATCACATGACAGGTGATCGATCTAAGTTTAAAGATCTCGGCGAAAATATATAAACACAAGTGCGGCTGGGTGATAATAAAGGAAAAGGTACAACTGAGGAGGTCTCTACAGGTAACCAAAATCGGTGTATTAGAATGTTCAATTTGCTCCATGTTTGTTATTGGGCGTGGGTCAGTTAATGGAATCTTGTCACAGGATAGTATTTGACCAAGGTAAATGTGTCGTGACTCACAAACCTACTGGAAAGCTCATATGTCATCAAATCGCATGTTTCCACTTGATTTTATCAAACAAATGGAAATATCTATGCTGAGAAAAGGTCGAGCAGACAACGAGCGACACAGACATCTTAAAGAATAAGGAGATGGTCAGTGGTCTTCCTACAATCAAGCCGTTTGTGAAGGTCGTGTGGTCAGAAAGCAAACTATTAACGGTGGGTAAGGTGGGCAAATCAAACTCATTCACACTGATTTATGTGGCCCAATGAGGACAGAATCGTTGGCAGGAAGCAAAGCAAATATTTCTTACTATTTATCCATGACTTTAGTAGGTAAAGCACAAATTCCAGTGCTTCAAGAAATTGTAGTTAACTAGTTGAGATATTTTCTTTTTACATCTTTTAACTATTGTTGATGATATGGCAGAATATACCTTGGGTTACAGGAGGAGAATCTTCTTCTTTTTCTTCTTCTTCTTCATCAACCACACGGGAGGAGGATTCACCATCTACATACGATGAACCAGAATTATAAATTCATAATACTTGTGTTGTACAAACAAACAACGTTTTAGAGAACAAAAAGCATTTGATCACTACCTTCAACTACAGGAGGAAAATGATCTTCCTCTTCTTCTTCTTCAACATTGCTTTCACTAACTTGTTCAAATACAGGAGGAAAATGATCTTCATCTTCATCGCCGTGAAGCACACCAGCAGCTGCATACAATGAACCAGTATCAGTCAGTCGTGACTCACAAACCTACAGGAATAATTATTGTGTGTGCTCATATGTCATCAAATTATTGCGTCAGCAAAGATCTAGCAGACAACCAGTTGTGGCATCACCAATACAGACATCTCAACATCAAAGGGCTAAAGAATAAGGAGATGGTCAGTGGTCTTCCTACAATCAAGCTGCTATAAAACGTTTGGGTGGTCAGAACGCAAACTAGGCAATCATTATCATTAACGGTGGGCAAATCAAAGAGAATTGAACCGTCAAGAATTAGGCAATCATTATCATTAACGGTGGGCAAATCAAAGAGAATTGAACCGTCAAGAAAAACAAATTCAGCCTCTAGGTCGCAAATTTCAACACCAGAAAAAACAAATTCTATATATTCTTCTCAAGGGGATTCATCTCCCAACCACATATCGACCCAAGTTAGGTAAATGGTTTAAGCCACCTCAAGACTGTCAATAACCAGTACTTTGCTATTAGAGGTGGCATAATGGGCGGGGCTGCCTAACGCATCAAGTTGCATTTCTAATAGAAATAACCATACAGTGGTCGTAATCTTTCCTTTTTAAAGTTTTAGAAATAATGGGTTACGGTTAACGACCACTGTATGGTTATTTCTATTATTTATGCACATATGGTTAACCATATAAAAACTTGTAAGGATAGATTACTAACCCTTATCTTTGGCCATTGCATCTTTCAAGTTAGTGGTTGCAGAATCAAGCTCCTCAGAAGTAACTTTTCCATCATAATCTCTGCAAGTTATAGTGCCACGGTTATAATAAAAAACAACATATAAAATCGTATAACAACCCAACATAAAGGGAAAACGAATAAGCAATATTAACATATCCACACAAAAAAAAGGCTATTCAAATCTAAAAGCCACTAAAAATCAGTTTTTTCAATCTAAGATTACATCTAACATAAATGCAGATAACTATTTTAAAATCTAGAAGTGACACACAGATACGTCAAAGCTTTATCATACACAAATTAATTTCCGCAAGTGATACTTGGAACTTAAATCAACTATTTTAGCCTACTGCAACTAGTTCATAGCGAGTGGTGGAACCCTTTGATAACATTGCGGATAGCAATTACTTTTGCTCTTTAGTCATAAGTTTTTTCTCGTAATGTCAGGTATGCATAGAGGTGCCAATACCGGCCCATTAACCTAAACATGAGTCAATTTGTTACATTTATCACGATATCACCAAGGGGTAAATTGGGCAACTTTAAGCACTTAACTTAAAAGCTGAAATGGGGTCAAATGTTGCTCAAACTGTACTCAAGTGTCTACAAAGTCCTAATCGGTTATTTTTTAAAAACAATACCATTTCTATCTGCTACTAAATAGATTACACAATTTCGAGTACGGTACCCACAGTATCTTTGGGGTTTGGCCTCAACTTAAAATCAAGGGATCAGTCAATGGCCTCATGCAATACAAAGTACTTTGTATATTATAGTAAAAGGTTTAGAAAAAATAAAACAAAACAACTAACCTGTTTATACGTGCTGAAGAGGCCCCATCACTGGAATCATCAATTTCTTCATGGGCAGCTTTATACGCCTTCGTGATATCTTGTTCACCATTGCCTTCTTTGTCCATCATGCTATGGCACAAATTTATCTGCGAAAACCAACACCATTATATGAATTAGTATCCAAAACTAGCAGCACTGTAGCAACTCACAAGATTTAGAGAAGCACAACATGGAGAAACCATTATGATGCAGAAGTCACAATTTCCACCACAAACTTGTGAAAGGTTTCTTTGGCTTGCGTTTTACCTCAAACGGGTAAAAGGCCACCCAAAGTGAACTTTTAATGCATATGATCTCCTAAATCGCTTTGTTCAAAAGATTAGATCCTTGCAATTATAATATAGTCTTCTTAATCTAGATTAATGCACTATTACTTCTTTTCACATTTATGTACAAGTTTAGATAGTAATGAGATTCAAAGATTCTTCACGCTCCCTACTCACATACTGCACAGAATGATAATTTTACGAAAATGGCTTAAATGTAAAATTTTGCAGAAATTCATGAGCAAGACCTTCTAATAAGATTATTACTTACAGATGCAGAAGCTAAAACAGGTAAAGCTTCACTGGTTTTACAAAGCTGTTGTTGTTTATCAAGTGCTATTGCTCTTGCTTGTTGTTGCGCATCTGCAGCTGTTGCATTAGTTGTCTCTTCTAATGCCACATCTTTGTTGCATTCAATTGATTGCTTCTTCTTAGCTTGTTCTTCCTTCTCCTGTGATAACCATTGAGCAAAGTAGCAATGTAGTTTATTTCATGATTTACAAAATATATTGTGTAAAAAGAAAACGGTTCAGATAGTCAGATGGGTTGAAAGTCGCCAAAGTGCATCATCTTAATTAAAGTAGCATATTTTCTCCGACAATAGTTGACATATTAACTCTTTGTTTGTTAAGGGATCTGGACAGAATGTGCTTCAGAACACAAACGTTTCCGATTATAGTATGGCAAAATTGTGTAGCAGTAACTGCTTTCTTACGAAAAATGACTCCATATACCACAAATGGTTATGAAATAGGGAAGAAAGTAAATAATAAATATATGGTTGAAAGAGATTAGAAACCTTGCTTAGTTCCTCCTGCCTCTCTGATGCAGAATCCTCAGATGGCAAACTTGTAACTCCAACAACTTTGTCTGGCAATGAAGAGAATGTGCCTCTGCAAACGCAACCATATTCATAAACATCATTTGTTAACAACAAAATGATATGATACTCGAGTAATACATCTGCAAATATGACTAAGAATCTAACCTGCTGATATTATCGAGTGTAAGTTTGTCAGTAAGCGGCTTTGCAAATCCCAAAATTTCATCATTCGCAACAGAACCACCAGTTCTGACCTGTATATTAAATTTTAAACGTTAAATATCTCGAAAGTAAACTAAAAGTAGGGAAGTTGAAGTACTGTTAGTAATCTTGCCTTGGCTTATCGTAACTACATGTTACTTATAATTGCGGATAGCAATTATAAGTAACTTAAAATGTCACGCATATGGGACCCGTAAAATGAACATGTAAAGAGATGAACCGAAAAGAGAACTTATATTAACACACTAGCGTTGATATGATAGGTAAGGATTACCTAATAAACAAGACCGAATCTCCAGCAGCAAGCCTCTTTCCACCAACAAATAGGCTCCAACCAGTTGTGAGCAAGTGTCGCTTTGGCTGCCCTGAATATTTAAACATGTTGAATTTTAAAAGGTCTGTGATTGAACGATTGGCTCAGGAAAAGTAAGACCAGCATACCGCGAAAGATATGGCGAAATGTCCATTGATAATCATGTAAATCTCGTGCCACAAGTTCTTGTGCAGGTGGTTGCATTGAAAAATCCTAGATTAATGCATTCATTAAAGATTTCATGTATCATCAAGTACGCAGCAACTACCTAATATTGAACCAAAAACGTATAAAATGATTATCAGAGGCGGAAAGATTTTCTCTGCTTATACAAAAAATTCAGACATACCATGGCAGCCTGAGCAATGGGCAATCGCAAACCAAATTGTTCCATCAGCTGAAGTAAACCATACAAAGCACCTGCAAAAAGGTTCAATGCTTGTTTCAGCAAGATGTCATAAAGTAGCAGGCAATGCAGATCACCACAATGGGATATAAAAGGCGATCGTGCAATTTCTTTTACATTGAAAGTGAACAACACATGGTAAACAATAAAATGGCCAAAATCAACCAGCAAACACATACCAGTTCCTATCATAGGCCCACCTGAATAAGCAGGTGTGGCAGAGAGTTGCAGAGGACGATAAGGGTTCCCTCCAGGCATACGGCTGTTGTAGTTGTAATGATAAGCAGAACCATCATAAGGAGGCATAGATGTTCCATTGAAGGGAGAAGCAGCATAAGGTGTTACACCCATATACATTGAAGAGGGTGCACCAGAACCTGCATAAGGAGAAGACGAGGAGTAGCCTTGTGGGGTCGGCATTTGCCTTGGAGCAGATTTCTGTAAAACAAACATTTCGTTGAAAGACTAACTAATAAAGCACACATTCAAACAAAAATTAAATTGGTAGATATATCAAGCTCATAACAAGAGTGAGAGACTGGTCTTGTAAACGCCTAGTTTCTTAAAGCCAAAAAACGATAGCTACTGCAATATGTGTAATAAACGGATTGCGTAACTTACTGAATTATGATCAGCTGGTCTTGGCTGTGTACAGTTGCGCATATTGCAAGTTGTCCGAAAAGAGAAATTGACATTCCCACAGCTAGGACAGGTCCAGTCATCTTCTCTACGACCACCTAAATCATAATCACCACAAATTAATACCACAGAATACAATTCCATACTTTGTTGTGATGTCAGAAACAGGATCATGAAAACATGGAGTAAAATCTTCTGGTATGCATGAATAAGGAGCAGGCGTCATTTACAAATTATAGATGTATGGGCTCATGTCCAACTCACAAGGAAAAATTTGTTTGAACAAGTATTTAATGGTTTTAAAGTAACATCGTAAAGCTTTAGGGTATATCTTGCAGCTGAAACTACATATATAGAAACTAAAACTAGGGCTAAATAAGGGGTGGTCTTTTAAGCTTACTTTTGGGCTTATGAGCTTATATGACTCTACTTATATCTCATGAGCCCATATTTTCCAGCTTATTTTCAGATTTGTGAGCTTATTGTGACTTAAAGATGGAAGATAAGCTCAAAAGTAGAAAAAAGCAGGATAAAGATGAGCTTAAGAGATATAAGCCAAACCAAATAAGATCACAACCCCAAAATAAGCTTAAGCAAATCCCCCTAAGTTCAAAGTTCACTGAGAAACCCCCAGTAAAACTGCCAAACCCCAAAGTCCATACTTCTAATCACCATCTTAACACTAAAACCGCTCTAATTACACAAGAAAAGGAAGTGATCGTTTCTCCTCTAAGCATTATTGACATATCTAGACGAACACAATTTTGCAATTAAATCCTCAACAGATACAGTATGCAGTAAGGTCGCATCAACCATCATAAAACTAGTTTAAGAATTAAATAAAGCACGAGAAAGAGAACGTACCATCGGTTCTGGCACGTTTGACGGCAGAGGAGTTTCTGTTATCAATCTAAAATCACAAAACAAACATAACAACACACATTACTATCGACAAAATACACCAATAGCAAATTAAGTAAAAAATGCCCTAACATCTCATATCCGAATAACAAACAACAATTCCAATGCATAAAGTGATAAAACAAATTGTTGTTTAGGAATAAACGTACGGAAGTTTAATAAAACACACCCTAACGTCTACTTTTCTATAAATTAGAAGGCACGGTACAACACCCTTCAACATTGTAGTAATGCCATTTTCGCGTCCGATAGTATTAGCGTGTTTAGGATGTGTTTTAGTGGGTCCAAATTCAGTTATGCTGACATGGCAACACTTAATCAAAAGTTATCTAGATCGAACAAACAGCTTTTCGAGTAAATCAAACTTTCAAATGGCTCGTTAACAAATATATGCCCAAACACTTCATATTAACTCAACTATACGTGGGTGTTTGTTTAAGCTTTTATATGGGCTTATGAGCTTATTTGATTTCGGCTTATGTTACGTAAGCCTCAATTTTCCGGCTTATTTTGAGACCTATGGGCTTATTATTATATAAGTTTATCATGATATGATAAACCCATATAAGCCCATAGGTCTCAAAATAAGCCAGAAAATTACCGCTTATGTAACATAAGCCGAAAAACAAATAAGCTCATAAGCCACATATAAAAGCTTAAACAAACACCCCCTTTTAGTTGAGTTAATATGTTCAAGTGTTTGGGCACGAATTGTTAACGAGCCATTTGAGTTAATTTTATTATATAATACTACTAATAAACTTATATAAGCCCAAAAGTCTCAAAATAAGCCAAAAAACATATAAGCTCATAAGCCCATATATAAGCTCAAACAAACACCCCGCAAAATATTACGTTTGTTTTGATAAAGCGTTTGGTAAAATAGGTGTATACTCATCATAATTAGTAAGTGGAAACGCTAAATACTACTACAAGTATCGTTATGGTCTTATAAACATATGATACATATAATTTCAAAACCTAATTACTAGCTGCCACCTAGCGAGATTTGCAACCTTAATTTTTAGCTTATTTAGAACCAAATAACCTATGACACAAATAATAAAAATCAGCTGAAATAACAGCTTGTTGTAGTATCTATTAATTAAAATCTAAACAGGTCAAATTGGTAATTAGAACAACATTATAAATAATTTAATAAATAAATAAATAGATCTTTTGAGAATATGATATAAGATGTGAATCAAAGTTATATACCTGAGACATGACGACCAGGGTGGGTGTTTGGATGGGAGGATTTGATTTTTGAGGATCGATCCGGTGAGGGAAGGAGGGAGGGAGGGAGGTGTTTGGGAGTGTGATTGATTGATGGAACCAATGGAAGGAAACTATGTCTATGTTATTATATCTTGGGCTGGGCTCACTTCTTCTTTTATGTTTATGGCCCATTCAACAATTATAAGTAGAGGTGCACATTTCGGTTTTTTGAAAAAACCGAACCGGTACAAAACCGGTTTCAGTTGAGTCAGATAGTCAAAAATTGGTTATACGTAAAACCGGTTCGGTTTGGAACCGTTTTTGGAGAGAAAATGTCCGATTTAAACCAATAACCGGTTCAGTTTAAACCGGTTGACAACAAATAATGCAAACCAGTTTCTAAACCGGCGGTTCCGTTTTCCCTAAACCGGTTTCGGTTTTTTCTGGTTTGATTCATGAACCGGTTTTTTTGCATCTCTAATTATAAACTCTTCTACTCTTTTTGTACTATGGTCTCAAAATAATTATTCAGTTTTTTTTATTTATTTATTTACTTTGATCTTTAGTATTTTTGTTTATGGTATATAATACTTAATGAAAGTTATATAATAAAAATATATTTAAACCCTATCCATTCATGTATTTTTCATCAATTACAAACAAAAAAATAATAAAAATAGTGTCAAAGTTGAGAAAGAATACTAAGAACATGTTTTGTATGTAATTGAAAATAATGACAGAAACTATGCAAATTTTTGAGAGTGTTTATGCAATACAATCATACCCAAAGGAGTAATTTTGCCATTTTGTTGAAGTTTACGATTTGGTGAATAGTAAACTGTTTTGCTAACAACTTTAAGGGTTGTGATTAAGAGACTTTATTTTATTACAATTATTTGTAAGAATACAAATCTACCAATCACAATCAAGTATCAAATGTATATTCACTATTTCTGGGATTATCTCCCCTTTTCTCGAAATTATCATCCAATCGAAATCAGTTATAGGTGGTATTGTGATGAATATTATTTGCTTAACCACAATCCTTAGGGAAGTTGTTAGCAAAGTCCTTTAAATTAAAATAACGTTTCTTTTAAAAATAGCTTTTATTAATTTACATTTTTACATGGATTATGCATTAGGCAGTCATCCAACTATTAACTTTTTTATTTAGGTAACCCAATTATTTAAACTAACTTATACGCCATTTATATATGTGTTTGCTTTCGTTTATACCAATTTCGATAATTTATAAAGTTAAAGTGTAAGGTGGTGTGTAAGTAGGCCATCAACCAAAAGGTTTCGAGTGTTATACGTCACCTAATTTGAAAATTGTTTAAGGTGGTGTTTTTGACGTTTTGTAATCTTTTATATAATAAAACAAAACCCCAAGTGGGGACTTTTCCATTTCAAAAAAACTAAACCATACCTTATTTAGTAATAATATTATTTAAAAAAAAAGATTATTTTCTTATTAGGTAATCATTTTATATTTATCCATAATACAAGTAGAAGATAAATACAAAAAATATAGATAAGAAGCAATTAACAATAGGATTAAAACTTTTAAATAATTATCTTTAATAATAAAAAACTATAATTAAACATCATAAATCAAACAAAACAAAGATTAAATTATTTGTTTTTTAATAAATAAAAATATATGATTCAAAAAAAATTAAAAAAAAAACCAGCGCGTGCGCGGGTATTATAACTAGTATAGGAGTAAAAAATATATAAAAATTGTGCGAGATACTTAAGTTAGTGGATCGAACCCGGGTTGCCTTGCTTAATGGTAATGACGTTTCACATTTTCCACCAACTCATATATCCCCACAACTGATTGAATGTTTTACTTGTGTCCTTTTAAACATACATACATGAGTATGTTACTGTTATTTTAATTCAATGACTTTGCCATTTTTTAACAAGGAATAATCAAATCAATCAGCTCGTTACATAATGAAGAAGGTAAACACGCTGATTATTCGTATTCATAAACTCAATCCGATACAAAATCACGACAGTTACAAAACATAATTCTAAAACTTAAGCACTAAAAACAACTTGTCAAGAAACTAAACGAGGAAGTACAGCACAAAAACCATAACGGATCCTAAGAGCACGGGTGCTTCATGCTTGAAACCGAGTGAACCAGATGTAGATTGAGACGACGTTGTTGTCCCTCCTGTTGTTGGAGTAACCGTGCTTGAAACATTATTAAAAATCGCAGCATCGGGTGAATTTGGTGGTAAATTCAAGAGCTCTGCAATTCAAAAGCACAACATTACCAACCGAAAACAAAATTAATATGTCCCAAACAAAATACCAACACATATTATCGTGTAACATCAATAGTTGTTGTAATCGACAAAGATTACGACAACTCATGTAATCGACAAATATCTAAAGAACGTGTAACTAAGGTACAAGGACATTCTTGGTCACATCAATGTTGATATACACATGTGAGGCCATTAAATGATAAGAAAAAACTAGTGTATAATGTCGAAGAGTTCATATTTGACCAAACAAACCATTAAGACGTACAACTACTACCAACATTTACATTGTATCTATTGCATCATTAAAAGCCATCAATTTCGGTTCTGTACTTCAATGTAGATCAGCTCGAAGTAGCAATTTCGGTTCGCTACTTCAATTTCAGTTCGGTTCAGATCGGTAAAAGGTAACCTTACGTGGTATATTCAATAAAACAATATTGAAATTTTGATCAAAATGAAACTAAAACTATAAGGACCCAATATATAGACTCCAAAGACGCTAAAAACGATAACTCCGGCTAATGACTGTAAAAATTACCATGATCCTAGAATTACAAAGACAATAATCGCTAGTTTCGACTACAACAAACCGAAAACTATAACACCTTGAACTTTCAAATATGTAAAACAAACAATCCAAGAAGCACACTTCATTAATCGAGTTTTTGATATAACAGAAATGAATGGAAGATGTAAAGATGCGCCTAATTTCATAACTAAACATGTGTATCAGTAATTTATCGGTTTGTGAAAAAATGAATTTTTTTATTGCCAACATGATAATTTCACGCAGATTTAAGCATAAAATTATCATGGTCATTCCTTTAACATACGGAGTGGTCAAAAATATTCTTATCACTTTTTAAATTGGGCTAATGATTTGGAAATTTATCATAACTTGTTAATTTTTGTTGTTCAATGTGATCATTTTTATTTTGCTATTAGATCACAAATCTTTCAAATTTCGATATTTGTATGTATTTTGTAACCATTGTACTTTTATTTTTTTTTAAAGTTTGAAAAGTAAAATAGTCATTTTTCATGAACAAAATATACACATAGATCGAAATTTGAATGTTTTGTGTTTTAATAGCCAAAAAAAGACCACACTAAACAACAAAAATTAACAAGTTAAATGCATTTTCCAAATCATTAACCATTCCAAATTCAATCAAAGAACATGTAAAAAATTCATGAGTGTCCTAGTTATCCGACCAAACATGTTTCAAAATTGTGCAAATTTAGTATTTTATTCATGTGGTATGACAACTCAAATAGATTTACTATACATGTCGTGACTAGATATATATGTGATATAACCTACTACCATCTACCACCATTTAGTACCATTTACAAAATAGCCTAAATAGCATTTTACCATTGTAACATATCACACGATAAAATGTTATAAGTAACGATTTTAAGGCGGCTCGGTTTGGGTTTCCCTGGTCAAAATAAAGTAACGATAACAACACCTCAATATTTTTTCAAGAACCGTATGACATACTAATAATAGAATTCGAGAAGTAATCGGATGCCTAGTTTTGTGCCTAAAACAAGTCGGATATCATAACTTGTAACAAAAACACCACTCATGGGGTGTTTGTTTCGACTTATATAGCCGTCTTGTGGCTTATTTAGTTTTGAGCTTATGTTTTATAAGCTCACTTTGGTTGCTTATTTTGCAACTTTTTGGCTTATATAGTCTTATTATGACATAACAATGAGCTGGTACAAGGCACAAAATTCGACCTACGTTTAGCCATCTCAATCATTTTTCTTAATTCATACGTTCATTTCTTTTACGAACTATATAAACATAACCTATCTTGCTATCATTGGCGAAATATCAATAACTATGTTGTAATTAACCTAGTTGGATCAATGAAATCTTAGGATTGAAACCATATGTATACATAAAACATTACTACTACCATAATATAACAAATCAAACGTAAATAAATAAAACTATATAGTTAAATTTAAGATATCTTACTTGGGCAATTACTGATACTTGCATTAGCAATCTTACAAGCCGAAGGCAACTGAAGAAGCTTACTCTCTTGAATATTCATTTGCTTAAGAGCTGGATTAGTCCCATTATGAATTTGTTGTATTAAGAAACACAAACATGCAGGATTACTATTTTTCATTTGCGTAACCGAGTCACAACATTTTTGTTGTGGTGTCGACTCTTTGCCAGAGGCAAAGGCGACACATGTCATCACCTGCGGTAGCTGTTTGCTGCACTCTTCCGCTAGGGACTCTGCAGCAGAACCAGTACCGCAGGTGCATGATATGATACAAACTATGGTAGCCAAGGTCAAAAAATAATTTGTCATTGCCATGAAAAGAGATGGAAGTATTTTTTTCTAAGGCATGTAAGTGTTTCTTGATGATTTATAGATGAAATAGTGACATAAATTTAATTTTTCTTTTTGAAATTTTTTCTTTTTTTAGGGGGATTTATGAAGGGTGGTTGGGGGTTAATTTAAGTGATGAAAATAAAGACAATTGCAGCTGCAAAGAGGCATGGTTGTCTGGTTGCGTTTAATGAGTTTTATTTCTCGTAGAAATACTCCCGAGGAACCGAATTTAAGGATGAAAATAATATCTATATGTAATTTTGGTTTAATGCTTTTTATAGAGTGTCTTTTTTAGGTAGGAAAAAGGAAAATGATGGGATTCTTTTAAAAAATATATTCATCCCATTCCTAGGAGGAATATCTTTTGTGTAAAAGGCTAACATGCCTTGTTTAAAGATGTGACAACAATAAATAAAAAAACATACAAGTAATTTATATAAGTTATATTTTTTCCTCATTCAACTCAAGAACATAATTTTATACTCTATCCGTCCTAAAATTTTTTTGTCCTAAAATTATTGTCACCATTTCCATTAAAAGATATTTAAAATAATAGTTTCCTTCTTGTTAAAAAAAAAAAAAGTGAGTGAGGATGATGACATTTGATTAGTTGAAGAGTGTAGTGATCGCACTTTTAACTTTGTGTCCTTTGTCTGTGAACAATAATTTTGAATGAAATAAGTAGTTACTTTACTTTTTTTTTCCCCTAGATCTCGAGAACATACCAATTAACACTTATTTACTTCTTTTTCTTCTTTTCCTTTTTCTATCATTTTTTCTGTTTCTTTACTTTAAAACTTTAGAACAGAGGTTCGAGCTTAAGGCCACACGGAGTGGTCGTGACATCCACACCGTGACAAGCCAAGTCACGAGTGACCAACAACACAAATACCACAAGTCACAGCCAAATTGCATATGTTTGGTGACCGGCTCACCAAAGTGAGATGCAAAAAACGCGAGCCTATTTTCAAAAAGTAAATGTTTTTTATTTGTTTTGTGAGTGTGTGCGGGATTTTTAAGCTTTCTCTTATACACAGATAGGCTGACGTGACAAATTCATAGTTGTTCGTGCAAAGTATATTTAACAATTAAAATTTAATGTATCTCTTTACTTTTCTTAAAGAAATCAATGAGTACTTGTGGAACTCAAGCACATGAAAATAATTGAAGTATGAAATAGACCACCTCCACTCCAAACTTATCAATCTGGCAACTCATCAATTATTTCTACTCGGCCCATACGCGTTATGTTTTAATGAACTAGTCTGAATGCTAATTAATAAAACGGCAGTCGATTTAGTTAGTTAACTGGCTAGTTTTTAATGGTAGCAAAAAGGTAAAAACATGATAATATATTGGGACCATTTATTTATTAACTTTACGTAATAATAATGGGACTTAGGATCAAATGAGAAGAACTCTTAAAATGAGAAGGATGAGAAATAACTATAACCACATATTAGAGATGCATCGACTTGAATTAGATGCATCCCTAATCTTTTAGATGCACCCTAATATATTTTCTAGCTAAAAATTAGGTGCATATACATATATTAGATGCCTTTTAGCAAGTTAGGAAAATCCTATGTATTTTTTGTCCTCTGCGGGTCAAATTTGTTGCAAGTATTACTTTGCATCGTTTTCTCTTTAAAATTACTTTTGAAACTAATTGGGATGCATCTAAATGAATAGAGATGCATCTAATTCAAGTCGACGCATCTCAAATATGTGGTTATAGTTATTTCTCATCCTTCTCATTATAAGTTTTCTTCTCACTGGATCTTTACCCATAATAATGGAACTAACTAACAACCAGAAACGACGTGATAGGGGTGTTTTTCTTTTCGTTACACATGTTTCTTGATATGTGTTAATACGTTAGCCGCATATTATACCCTATCAAAACACACGCACAAAAACATACACCGGACGACACAGTCGTCCACAAGACCGCGTCTTCATTTTTAATTTGAAGCTTGAAGACGCATGTTGAGAGTCTCATATGTTTCTTGATATGTGTTGATACGTTAGACACATATTATACCTTATCAATACACACACACAAAAACATACACCTGACAGTTGTCCACAAGACCGGTTTCATTTTAATTTGGAAGGCTTGGAAGACGCATGCTGAGGAGTCCCACATGTTTCTTGATATGTGTTAATACGTTAGACACATATTATACCCTATCAAAACACACACACAAAGACATTCACCGAACGACACAGTCGTCCACAAGACGCGGCTCATTTTAATTTGAAGCTTGAAGACGCATGCTCAAAGTCCCACAAAGCAAGAAGACGTGTGCTGATCAGCTATTACGGATGGTCTTACGTGTTATGTGGGTCAATTTAAATTTCAAATTAACAAGAAAATATGGTTTCAAAGAGGTGGTGCACTACAAGCTCCAATCATACGGTATGCTGGCATGTAGA
>LBNU01010044.1:11750-22738 GCA_014162995.1 Artemisia annua | reverse complement strand
GATATAGATTAGCTTGGTTAGTTTTTTGATTCGTATGGTTCATCTTTTGGGTCGTTGGTTTGCTTGTTTTGATTAGGTTTAATGGTTTTTGGTGTTTTAAAGGCTTAAGATTCGTTAGGTGTGTTTTACAACTCGTTTGGCTCGTTAAAAATCACAACAGTACGTACTCAAGGAGTTTAAGGGTTTAATAGCGAGTTTGAGAATTAAGGGTTTAATAGCGAGTTTGAGTATTTAGGGTTTAATAGCGAGTTTGGGAATTTTTTGGTCTAGCGAGTTTGGGTGAAAATTCATAGCGAGTTTGCTATTTTATATTGGTAGCGAGTTTCATACTTGGCTACTAGCGAGTTTGCTCTTCATTAAGAAGCTAGCGAGTTTGGTTTGAAAAAGCAGCTAGCGAGTTTGGATTTGAGAAAGGGCTAGCGAGTTTGGATTTACCTTGGCTAGCGAGTTTGCTGTCAACCTTAGCGAGTTTGCTACACATTTTTTCTTATAGCGAGTTTGGTGTCTAGCTTATTTCCCTAGCGAGTTTACTAACTAATATATTTTTCTTAGCGAGTTTCCAATCTATTAACTAGCGAGTTTTGTGTTTTTTTAATCTTAAAATCTCCGGTTTCAAACTGAAAGTAATCCTCTTCCTCTCGTTCCCTCTCAAATACTTGTTAACAAGCGGGTTTCTTCGACTACGACACAATCCTGCAACATTTCCCTGAAAGAAAACTCAAATTATGTTATTATAAAAGTATAAGAACTAATACCAATCAATTTAGAAACTAGAAAACGCGATTTCAAAAATGTCAAAAATTTTTCCGTAGCATCCATCCGATCGGATTGAGCTCCATCCGATCGGATGGATCTTTTGGCACACTCCTATCCGTTCGGTTGCAACTCGCAACCGAATCGGCTGGAGTTTCTGTTAACATAATGCATCCTCAATCCATTCTAAACGTTTCCCAATCAATCCCAACTTCTTTCTAACTTGTAATCTACCATTTTAGAGTGCTTCTAACATCTGAACTCTCCTATCAACGATTCGTAACATATCCATGCATCAACCTAATGATCCTATGAAACTAAAGAACACCATCTACTAAAATCTTCCAATTAGTGCTCTAATTAACAATGCAATATCCTAACATTACTAATTATCAAGCATGTAACTCCTGGGATTCATCAATTGCAAATAAATTAACTCCAAAGATTCTACCCAATTCAATCCGAAAATTCAATCAATCAATTCTTACTCAAAACTTAAGCAATTGATCTAATTCTTTTTGCAACACATTCTCCTATTATCTAATCGCTTATCCCCAAAATATTACATCTTAATTCGAAATAATTCAAAAATACCCAATTCGTGACCTAATTTTAATAATCCGAATTAAAACCTAATTGAATGAAATTAATGATGTAACTTACTTGACTTGATGCCATTGATGATCAATTATCACTCCTGCAACTCTTAAACAACTTCTTATGGTCGAATTTATGACCCCAATTTTTGGTGGATTGTGTGTGATTTTCTTGGGTTTTTGAAAATTTTGGTTTATATATTCAATTCCATCCGATCAGTTGTGAATCCATCCATTTCGGTTTTGTATGAAATTGATTTTTCAAAGTTTTTTTCCACTACTAAACTTGGTACAAGCACTAGTAGTTCTTGTCTCTTCAAAAACTTATCTTTTTGTATGTATATATTCCAAACACACTTTGTCTACCAAAAATTGGTCATCATTTCTACTTCTAAACTTAAAACTAAAAACATAACTTAACCTCTATAAATTAGTAAACATATAAATAAATAAATAACTAGATAAATAGATAAATAGATAGTCTTATTTCAAACTTGAAATGCATAAAACCTAAAAACATAAAATAAATTGCATGAAATTAAAAATACGAAACAAACAAATAGATAGCACAAGATGTGCTTTATTCTTGTGATCATTCTTCTTCATCCATAGAAATATTCATTCCTAAGAATGTCTTCTCCACGATACTTGTTTGACAACTTCCTAGTAGTCTTTTGAGTTTTGAAACTTCGTGCAAAGTTCCTTCCGCTAGGACATGTGATATCAAATTTGCAATGCCAATCACCATCTCCTTCTTCTCTTTTGTAAATGCTAGGACCATCGGATCCCCATTCCAAGTTCTTCAATTGGACCGGTAAAGATCCAAGAAAATCTGTCAATTTGTTAAACACAAAAATGTTTTTAAATGGGTTAAAGAAAGCCTCCATTGCTAGAGCCCTTTCCATTTCATCCTCAATATCAAAGAAACTAGGTGTGCATGGGCCAAACTTANCTGATGATTACGCTGCCCAGGTTCTTGATTTACCTGGGCAATTGGAGGAATTTAACAAGATGTTTGATTTTAAGGTCCAAGGCAAGTCGAGGAAGTAATATGCGATGTTGATTCGTGCATGTTTTTTCTTTCATGGTTGTTCTAGTTTTTCGTAGCTAGTTGTTCATTTATGGCATGTCATAAATGTTCTAGTGGTTGTTCAAGCGTTTGCTTGAGGTTAATGTGGTACTTCAGCCACATTCCATTGTACTTTAAAAGTTTATTTGGTTAATATATTTTACCAGGGTGGAGATCCCTTTACCCAAAAAAAGAATGGTCTACCTAACAACAAAGGTAGTTCCTTATCAACCACAACATCCAACACAAGTAAATCCGCCAAGAACGCTTGGTAACCAATTTGAACTCTAACATTTCTTACCTCCCCCATTGCTTTCGCCTTAGAATTATCCGCCATAGTGAGTTTAGAATTGTTAGGTTGAGGGTCTCTTAATCCTAACTTTTGATACAATGGGTAAGGCATAATACTCACACTCGAGCCCGTATCGGCTAATGCATATAAAGGAGTTGTCCCATTAATTTTAACCGGCAAAACAAAATTTTCGGGATCATTCATTTTCTTTGGGAGCCCATTCTCAATTATCCTTCTCTCCTCTACTTCATCAAAACTATTATCTTCCAACTTCGACTTTGCTAACATAACCCCATCTAATTTCTTCCTATAATCCATGTAGTTTCTTAGCACTTCAATGACCGGTTTGTTTTCCATCAGTTCACTAATTTTTGCTTCAAGATTCTCCAAGATATATAGCTTGTTTTTGCTCTTTGGTTAAGGGTTTGCTACTTTGTGGTGAATTTGGTGGAGTTTTGGATGATGATGATGATGATTTGTTTTCTTTTTGTTTTTCTTTTTGGGTGGAGGGTTGGGTTAATTTGTTCAATGGTGTTTTGTTTCGGTTAACTTTGCCCATCTTACAAATTTCATCCCTTCCTTCCTTTATCTTTTCCATACCTTCACATACATCAACAAGCATTTCATTCACACCTTTTCCTTCTTCCAAATCACTTATATTAATTCGTAACTCCCCAAGTGTGAAATCCAATGTACACTTGGTAGTCACAAGAAAATCTCTACCAAAGATAACCTCCGGTTCATCGGCATTAGTATATTCCACAACCACAAAATCAAATTTGAAAATGTGACCATGAATATTCACTCTAACTCCTTTCACTTTCTTCCTTCCATAATCTCCATAGTCAAGCCTAACAAAACCAAGCTTATCAAGTACTTCTTCTGAAATGTAATTGTCTCCATATTCCATGTTCAACTCCGCATCCCATGCTTTAACACCTTCCACCGCACAAGGTGTAGAATACCTCATGTGTGGAGCATCGAATTCCTTAAGTGGTGCTCTTGTGAAAACAACAACCTTCCTTTCCTTCTCCTTCTTTGGGTAACACATTTCATGTGGCAAGTAAGACACATTGTCACCAACAACCTCTTCTCCTTCTAAATCCAACTTAGCCTTTTCCAATATGCTTTCCAACTTTTCCAAGGAATCACCGGAATCCTTGAACATATCCTCCAAATCTTTCAAGTACGCCGAAATCTGACTTACACTCTCCATTTCAACTTAAGCAATTACTACTATAACATAACCATCAACAAAAACATCCAAATCATTAGCATGAGGGTTAGTTGTAAGCAAATAACTCTTAATATGAAATACGAATAAGTAAATTAACAAACTAAAACACTAAGAATTGAAAATAATCTAAAAAATAAAAATGTCAAAAATTTTACCGTGGCTTCCATCCGTTCGGATGGACATCCATCCGATCGGATGGACCAATTTACCCACCTCCAACCGATCGGTTGGAACCCGCAACCGAATCGGTTGGAGTTTCTGAGAAAAATTTTTTTCAATAAAAAAAGGGTTAATGGCATATAATAGCAACGTACTTTTCCATTTGTGCCATTATCAGATATGAACTAAAAATATTACCACAATACCCATCGAACTTTGCCATTTTTGTGCCGATATCAGCAACTTCGCCATTTTTACTTTCAAAATTCACGTCATGTGACACATGTACATTGAATGTCTAATTAACTATGACTAACTGTATTCTAAACATTGAATGTCTAATTAACTATGACTAACTGTATTCTAAACATTGTAAAAGCATTAACTCCATTTAAGATTAATCAAAACATTAATAACTAATCATAATAACATCTTAAAACTAATAATTACTAATATTAATCATCTATTCATTAAAATTAATTAACTAAAAACAGAAAACTGAAAATTAAATGAACAAACAAGAATCCTAAAATTTTACCGTGGCCACCAACCGATCAGATGGATATTCATCCGAATCGGTTGGCTAGAACCAACTCTTTTTTTTTACTTTTTACTCTAAAAACTTGAAAATTCACAAATTACAAGCAATTTAATTACTAAAAACTAAGAAATTAATCAAATCCCCGGCAGCGGCGCCAAAAACTTGATGTGCGTTTTATTAGTGCAAGTTTTAAAATTTATAAACACGATTTATCCGATTATTTATTTAGCACATACTCGTCCGATGTAGTAAAGGTGGGTAAGTCGAGGTTTTCCCAAGGGATTTGATAGTTTTAGTAATAAGAAAAACGTTTGTTAAATAAGGGTTGTCAATCCAAATTTATGTGAATATCAATTTAAAAGAAACTCAATAAGAACTAAGCATATACTTGTGTATAATTCCTTGACTGGTAATTAGGAGTATCATGACAATTTAAATATAAAGTTTGGTGTAAAACTTGTTATGATGCGCAACTAAAAATGAGTAGTTATTCAATCTATGATGTATGTCATGTTTTAACTACCACTAAGAATTCTATCACCTAAATGACTCCTTTCGGACATATCAAATTAGTATGACAATTCTATAATCACATGGTTGTTTTGAAAATCAATTCTTTTCTTATGAATTCCTACGAATCCTTTCGGTCCTTTTTCGTGATGAAATCTTCTCAAATCCATTTTAACAAGTAAATAAGATGGGTGTCAAGCATCATATTCCATACTAATTCGTGCACTAATGTTTTGGAATAAAAACAAGTTGAAACTCCTTTCGGACCTATTTTTCCAAAGATTGTTTTTACCAACAAATTAAGCAAGATTAGATGTTACTTCAACAAACTCATAAAATAGATATGTTTTCATGCATCACCTTTTTCATAAAAGAATACTCCATAACCAATCACATCATACACACAAGTATATCACAAATTACTCCATAACAATCATATTAAAACAGAAGTAAATAAGAAAACTTTCATTAAACTCAAAGTAACAATTGTTCATTATAAGTATCAAGGTGTACCTAGCTTGAGAATTACAATGAATAAACTCGTGGAACTATAGCAACCACACTCCTCCAATTGTTCACTAACGTAAGTAAACAACTCCAAACTCGAACCAAGGCTTGAGACTCGAACTCAACACTTTCTGGACGTTTTCACAACACTTCATAAACTTTCAGCAATATAAGATAAACAAACAATATTTGGTGTAACACTTAGTTAGATATTTGATTGTACAAGTAATCTAGTCCCTAAGTAGTCATTATATAGCATAATAACACTTATCCTTCAAGTAAAAACGTCCCTCTAGAGTTATTAAGCAGAAATGATCAGCCACAAATGATTATGGGGAGTAAATTCCTCCATAAATGCAAGACTTGTAACACCAGTCACCTCCATCCGATCGGTTTCTCTCCACCCGATCGGATGGCACTTCTTGAGATCACTCCAACCGAATCAGATGCGGGTTGCATCCGATCAGTTGGACACTGTCTGGAAACTATTCTTTTGTCTTTTCTTTGTCGTTTCACGTTGCATGCGTTGTCTTTCTTCGTGGCATGACTTTATTCATTAGAACTTGATATTTCCTTGATAAATATGTGTAGAAAACTTGTCTTTATCAAATCCTTTTGTCCATGCGACGTTTCTTTCTTCTTCCTTCTTCTCGAAACTCTCCAAATGTGCATGATCACTTCATTTCTTCATCTTTTAATCACTTTTACATGCTTTTGGCTATATTTGCATGCATAAACACTTTTCCACGATTAAGTAACAAATATATACAAATATGACCAATTTCCTTATATAAAACCAACAATAACGCGACTAAAAACATGTTAACTTTGAGCGTTATCAGCTGTTATTGAATTGGAACATAATGTGGCTAATACTTGAAAAAAATGAGACTTTGAAACATCAGTGTAATGAATTGTGTGAATCTATCAAAGATACTAAAACTAAGACTTTAGAACAGATAACTTCTTTGATTAACAAAAATGATGAATTCAAAGCTCAACTCCAAGAAAAGGGTTTCACTATAACGGCCTTAAAGAACGAGCTAAGAAAAGCCACAGGGAATAGTGTGAACACTAAGTTTGCAAAACCATCAATCTTGGGGAAACTAGGTTTACAATCGAATAAAAACCAATCAGTTGTTAGGCAACCGACTGCGTTTAGATCTGAACGACCAAAATTTTCAAAATTGCGGTTTGCCTCCCAAGTTGATGCGAAACAAGTTTTGACAAAACCAGTCACTTCACATAATTTGCCAAAGAAAAATGCCTCCGGATCTGTTAAAGGTCAACAAGTAGCTACACCTACACCTGACTCTTCTGGGATTAGTTCGAAAACAGTGTCAATACCGAGCGTTAAAACTCAAATCTCTTATGATATAAATGACTTGTACAAGAACTATGATCTTGAAAAAGCTAGGAAAGGGGCTCTACTTCAAAAGGATGGAATCTTAGGTTCATGACCTCATAGGATGCCTTCTAGCTTATTGCAGGACTCGGCCAGTTGCAGCAAACCAAAATCTGTGAGCACTCAACAAACATATAGGAATTGTCTAATGTCCAAGAGTAGTTGCACAACGATTAAAGCAATTCCCGTTGCAAATCACGCTAAGAAACCTAGACCTTGTTTTGAATCCAAAAACCTTGTCTGCTCAACTTGTCTTAAATGTGTTGTTAAGGCAAATCATGATAATTGTAATACAAAATTCCTGAAGGATGTGAATACTTATGATAAGGTTCTACCATCTAAGACTAGAAACTACAACAAACCCGTAGAGTCAAAGAGTTATACTCAGAAACCTGGCAGGCAGATTGATTTAGGACAAAGGTCTTCTCTAAACAAGACTCCCACTTTACATGAGAAACCAAACACTCCCAGAACTTNAAAATTCCTGAAGGATGTGAATACTTATGATAAGGTTCTACCATCTAAGACTAGAAACTACAACAAACCCGTAGAGTCAAAGAGTTATACTCAGAAACCTGGCAGGCAGATTGATTTAGGACAAAGGTCTTCTCTAAACAAGACTCCCACTTTACATGAGAAACCAAACACTCCCAGAACTTGCCTTAGGTGGATACCAACGGGTAGAATTTTTAAGATTGTTGGTCTTAGATGGATTCCTATGAGAAAGATGTTCACTGATTGCAAAGCCAAGATTGACAGTGGAACCCCAAATGGTATATATGCTGATATCACTAACCCATATAAATGCAAACAAACTCCCAATGTCAGTGCAGGTAGTCTCTACTTAAGTGCAGGTACATCGCTCAATACGATTAAGGAAAGACTTAGAGTTTGGTTGCCGAAAAGAGTGATATCTCATCAATCAGGGGTTAAAGAAGCTCAACTTTGATGCATCTGATATATGACGCCTGTTCACATCAGTCCAGGCCTCGCTCTTCATCACTATGACGTCTGAATAGATCAGTTCAGGCCTCGCTCCTCATCATTATGACGTTTGGACAATTCAGTTCAAGCCTCGATCCTCATTGTCAACATTATGGCATCTGCTGACAACACTTCAGGCCCCGTTCATGAATGAAAAGAAAGGTGTACGATTCAGTGCGCCTTATCTTTGGAAGAACAGAAATCTTCTTGGTTTTGATCATCTTCAACAACATGCTTCATGCTTTCTCCATGATCGTTCATTCATCAAGTGGATCTACCTATCTTTGATCGAATTCTTATACACTTGATCTATCAAAAATTACAACCTCGTTTGCAATTTTTGAGGGGGAGAAGGGTGAATGAAATACATGATTGATAGTATTTTTCATTCACTTGCTACTCGGGTGAATGAAATACATGATTGATAGTATTTTTGTTTCACTTGCTACTTAATCAAAAATGGCAAACTTCGTATGAAATTTTTGAGTGTATGCTTATTCACTTACTTTGTATGCAATTTTTGATTTTTGTGTGTATTCAATCAAAAATAGCAAACGTCGTGTGAATAAACTACATGATTGAGTGTATTTTTATTCACTTACTACATGATGATTAATGTTTGAAGAATGGTCATACGACTCTCCACCAACACCAAATGTTCTAAGGATGACTGGGATTGATGTTTGATGAATACTTCCAAGCCTATACGAATGTTGATCATCTAGTTCATGAAACTTTTGTTCCGGTTCCTGTTGACTCAACTGGTTCACCTTCGTCAATCTCCATTGATCAAGATAAACTATCTTGAAGTATTTCTCAGACTACTCACAAAACCCAATCTCCAGTTATTCCTCAAGGTGTTGATGATGACTATCATGATATTGAAGCTGCACATGAATAATGATCCATAACCGGACTCTGAAGAATCCCCTTCTTCATGGATTGTTGTTCCTTCTAATGTGCACTCTGTAAATCAACCACAAGAATATAAAGGAAAATGTCAGCTAAGAATTTGGAAATGGAATGTCAAGTGATCACAGAGTTTATTTGGTATTATTTAGTTGAAAGTGAAGTGAAATTTCACGGGTGAGTGTACTTAGTATCTTCATGATCCTTGTTCGAGCTCTTAACTCTTGCAATGACGAAGACTTGGATATCTAGTTATTTGGGTAATTCTTCACTTATGTTACCACAAAATAACTATCACTCTAAGGAGTGTCACAACTCACACTAAGTTGTCGGTAATCAAGAGGTGATGTACGTCTTATA
Source organism: Artemisia annua (assembly GCA_014162995.1). Classification (NCBI taxonomy): domain Eukaryota; kingdom Viridiplantae; phylum Streptophyta; class Magnoliopsida; order Asterales; family Asteraceae; genus Artemisia; species Artemisia annua. The sequence continues at coordinate 13,416 of LBNU01010044.1, read as the reverse complement.
CTCGATGGTTGGCTGGTTGAAGAGTATAGAGTACTTAGGGATTCGATGCTGCATGAACTCTCTACACCGCTCTTTGTCATACATTAGTGCAAGCTTAAGTCACAAGAATGGGGAATTCTACTTCATTTTCAAGTTGGGAATATTGGGTTAACGTCACAAAGTGGTCATCGCAGTAGCCGACTTTTTATAAGGGTTGATAAGATAGTCATTAGAGAGTTTTTGACGCAATTGATTCTCACCAGAAACATTTAAGTCCAATATTGTTCTTTTCTCATGATTTCAAGTATAATATGATGCTGATTCGGAAGTATCAAATACAGCAAGGGGGAAGGAGACATACATCTGAACGCACAACGAGTACACGTGATGAGCTGTATACTTCTTATATGAAGATATTCTGAGAAGACAAATGTCACAACCGCAGAGATAATCAGTGTCTTAACTCGTTTTTCTGGTGTATTATTCCAACTACTTGGGGGAAGCGGTCTCTTGATAACTTGTGGTACGTACTACTTTAGCTTTCAGCGGGAAGAAATGTGAGAAGANTATACTTCTTATATGAAGATATTCTGAGAAGACAAATGTCACAACCGCAGAGATAATCAGTGTCTTAACTCGTTTTTCTGGTGTATTATTCCAACTACTTGGGGGAAGCGGTCTCTTGATAACTTGTGGTACGTACTACTTTAGCTTTCAGCGGGAAGAAATGTGAGAAGAATATTTGGAGTGTGAGATGATATTGTTTGTCGACATCTTCATGCAAGCTGATGTGATTGATGATAAAGTGCTTCTGGTTAATGTTTCGTGTACACCATGTTATGATGATTTCGATGAGACCGCAACAATCAGGGGAAAGAAATGTGTACTTCGGGGATGCACAACAGGTTCACTTGATTGGCCTTAATCATCTATTCCTGTGTTTATAACCGCATAGACGATCAGTGCTTCAACCTGTTACTTTGGTGTCATCGTTTCGACTCTTGTTTGGCGTCATCGTTTTGACTTTTGTTGGGAACATGTGTACACTATGGGCTTATGTATTATGTGTATGATAACTATAAAGCATGTGATGAAATGAAGATGTTGATATATTATTCCCCTGAATAGACAACTGCTCAAAACCGTAGAGTAACGTGTATATTGGGGACGCACAACAAGGTCATGTGATCGGGCTTAATATGAAATTCCGGGATTGATAACCGCAGAGATGATCAGTGGTTCACCTTGTTACTTTGGTGTTATCGCTTTCTTCGGGTTTATGAGCCTCATACAATGAGACTTTTTGCATCACTTCAACGACTTGGGAAAGTGGTCTCATAAAGATGATTTTCGGTTTGGGGGAAAGCTACCAAAGCTTCACATTGAGGAGGCTAAAATTCGATGATTTGGTAGTGCCTAGTGATAAACTCAGCTGTGAGAGTCTAGTGATTTGTTATCAACCTGTGCTTGGTGAATTGTTGTGACTTGAGTCGTTTCGATTAGTCTGATTGTAATTTGACGTTGTGAGTTAAATATTTACAACTTGACTTATTATGATCGGATCTATTGTAACTTGACTCGTCGAGACTTGACACTTAGTGCTAATTGTGACTTATCCAAGATCTCACTCTAAGTCTAACTCGCGTATTACATCTTACGGTTTCTTTTGTTGACTTTAGTAAAATCC
>LBNU01010040.1:3482-20059 GCA_014162995.1 Artemisia annua | reverse complement strand
ATTTGGTTATATGGCGATTGTGGAAAGATACCAAAAGACCGACCACTTTAATTTAATGCATAAGGATGGTAAGGTTAGGTATATGTTCCCATGATCCACCAGAACTGGAGGGATCTTCCCAGGGACTATCCAATAGATAGATTAGAAGTCCTTAGGAATGATTACAAAAAAAGGAGAAAAGTGAGAAAGGGAAGAGTGCCGACTGAGACTGAGCTAGGACTGGAACAAACCCAACAAAGTTCTAGTAATGAAGTCTCGGTAAGCACTGAAGGGGTTGAAGAATTAAAAGGAAATGAAATGAGAAAGGGTGAAAAGAAATAGCCCTCCAATTATTCAACCTTAGGGCAGAAACCGGGTTCAATTCATATGCTACTGATTGTTACCAAGGTAACGTCGGTATTGAAGAAAAGACGTCATGGACCCAGTGACGCACTGCACTAAACCTCCCAGCCACTCAAGTTCTCTTAAAAGAGCTTGTTTCATTCTCACGGGGAACCGGTGTAAACTATCAACTAGTCTCTTAGTGAAAAACTCAAAAATACCAAAAATAGTTTGGTTCTTAGGCATGTCTTCTGGCATCGTCAGAAGTTCAAAATGTTTTCAAAACATGCCTATATGGCTTGCAGTTATTTCAGACTGCAACCCGCGCTTAAAAAATGGCTTGCAGTTTCTTCAGACTGTAACCCGCGCTTAAATTATGGTTTGCTATTACTTCAGATAGCAACCCGGTTTTCAAAATCCGTGAAAAACACATTACCATGTTTTCACTGTGTGCGGATTATCCGAAAAGTTGTACGCTTCAGTGCAACCTTTCTAGTAAAAGAAGAGAAGTCTTCTTTTCCCAAAATCTCTTTCTTCTAAAATTCTTCAAAAGAGATTTTGTGGTGTACAAGGTGGCCATCGGTCTTAAATTTTCTCGAATACGTTACCGCTCACATTAATGGCTATTAAACGTTAGAATTGAAAACGGGTCATTAATTGAGGGGGAGCGTATTTGCTCAAAATTTATGTACCTTTAAAAACTTTGTGCACCAGCAACAGTGAAAAACCGAAAAGTGTCTCAAAATCAGTAAACGTTTAAAACATATGACATTTCTCTCCAAAGCTTCTTCGAAAATCATTTAAATCAATTGGGATCACAAAATCTCAAAAGATTTGAAATTTTATGATCGGGGGAGAGAATGTGATTTAAAAATGAAAACTGATTTAAATGTGATGTTTTTGGAACTTAAAAGGATGTTTTTGGACTTAAGAGAACGCTCCCGTATGTGCTAAAATTTTAAAGATTTTGGATTTTAATCAAAGCACATATTGAGGGGGAGCAAGTGAATAAATGTGATATTTTTGAAACTTAAAAAGATGTTTTGGACTCAAAAGATCGCTCCCTTATGTGCAAAAAATTTAAAGATTTTGGATTTTAATCAAAGCACATATTGAGGGGGAGCAAGTGATTAAAAATGGTGAATAAATGATCTCGAATGAAAGCTCACCCGTATGTGCCAAATTTTTAAAACTTTCAAAATTGATTCAATCAATGTGCACATATTGAGGGGGAGCAAGTGGCTAAGAGTCTTTCGCGTGTTTTTACAATAACAAGTAGAAACCGTGAATTGATTATGACTCAGATTTGACTCATGAATTGACGAAACATGAAAAGTCGTGAATCGAAAAGACTAGTCCTGGCCGGGTAATAATTTCAAGCTGGTCTAACCAGTGATGTAAACGTGTCTCGAAGAGGACTGGTCAAAGTAGAAAGTACCGTTTCGAGAAACTCTTCTTAGATATATACTTTGACGGGTCTAACTTCCTTTTTAAGGAATGTTAACAACTTCAAGTTAGTTATTAGGGCTAGTTATCACCTAAAAGCTGATAATGGATCCCTTTAACTAAGCAACGTAAACGTGTCCCTCGGGTATATGTCTATTAAGAGCCGATCAATTCAAATAAGTGCAACTCACCCCGACATGTGCAAATTTCTTTCTTCCTATAAGCACATGTTAAGGGGGAGCATTTGAAAAATGATAAAACTCTCAAAGTGTTAACAAAATGTGTTTCTTAATCATAAACACTTTGAGAGAATTTTCAATGATTTGGTTATATGGCGATTGTGGAAAGATACCAAAAGACCGACCACTTTAATTTAATGCATGGAGTTATAAGGATGGTAAGGTTAGGTATATGTTCCCATGATCCACCAGAACCGGAGGGATCTTCCCAGGGACAATCCAATAGATAGATTAGAAGTCCTTAGGAATGATTGAAAAAAGGAGAAAAGTGAGAAAGGGAAGAGTGCCGACTGAGACTGAGCTAGGACTGGAACAAACCCAACAAGGTTCTAGTAATGAAGTCTCGGTAAGCACTGAAGGGGTTGAAGAATTAAAAAGAAATGAAATGAGAAAGGGTGAAAAGAAATAGCCCTCCAATTATTCAACCTTAGGGCAGAAACCGGGTTCAATTCATATGCTACTGATTGTTACCAAGGTAACATCGGTATTGAAGATAAAGACGTCATGGACCCAGTGACGCACTGCACTAAACCTCCCAGCCACTCAAGTTCTCTTAAAAGAGCTTGTTTCATTCTCACGGGGAACCGGTGTAAACTATCGACTAGTCTCTTAGAGCTAGTTGATATTGAAACAGGAGACCCCTCCCTAGTCTCCGAATAGGATAACCAATGTGCACTTATCGAGTCTAGAGCCAAGAGATGCATCAAAAGATCTCATAGGAACACTTGATACTTCTACACTGGTTGTTCAACATTAAGGACACCAGATGTAATATTTTGAGTCCTACGCAGATCTTAGCAATCTGCCGAGAACACTTATGAGGGAATATACATAAGTATTTCCCAGTGATTGAGTGGAAACTCCTGCCAGGGTCAACATCAAACAGCCCTGACAGCAGGTCACTTCGGTAATCTCTTGTGGGTTACGCTTAGTGTGTTCGGTGGTGTTCCAAAAGGTCTACAGTCGTGGGGTGATCTCCAGCGACTCACCTAATCGTTGGTGTACTTCGGTATGTCAGTGAAAGCCCTTTCGGGGGCATCCGATTAGGAACGGCCTTGGTAAGGATTAGAGAAAGTCTTCACACTATGCTGTTGACGATCTCGAAGTCCGAACTTGTAAGTGCCGGTATGTTTATTACTAACCAAGTTTTATGCAGCTCAACATACCAAACTTACCATGTTCACCACCATCACTCTAGTTCCACATGCTCATACCAACATCTAAAAGGAGACGTCAGAACTGTTCAACCGGGAAGATCTACTCAACAAAGATGTATGGGCATGTTGGAAAGGCGTAATCACACCAAAGACAAAGAAGTTGACGATTGATGCCGATTGCTGAAAAGATGCAGATTCATCATCTCATGCTTACACTTCAACATCATAACTCAAGATATCATGATCAAGGAATGGGCTTCGACTATGCTTCCACAACTCTGATGCAGAAGATCATGATCCAGAAAAGTGTAAGCATGACATCACAAAGACAATCACAACATCACAAAGAGACACATACACTCAAAGATGACTTGAAGCTAATTATATGGATGAAGAGCGAAGAGCAAAGTCAAAAGATCATCATATACATCAAGGAAGTCATCTTGAGTCGTTTATCAATGAAGAATCAACAACTACGAGCTACAAAAGAATCTACAAAGATCTCAATGCAAGAATTCAAGAATTTTTCCAGGGGTGACCTCCCTTAGGGGGAGATTGTTAGGAATACGCTTTTTGTATAAGAAAGATTCGGTCACCCCAGATATGATTAAGCATTGTTTAGCTCGTAGTAGTTACAATAGTTAGTTAAACGTAGTTTAGAAGTAGATTAGTTCGCGGAAGAAGGACGGGTCTTTACCCACTGTATACCTGATCCGCAGCCCAAGTGGCACGCCCAAGTGGCAAAACCCATGTACATATAAATACCCTCTCCATCCTTGGAGAGGGTAAGCCTTTTCATAATCTCATTTTCTTTTTTTTGGTTTTCTCTCAAGGCTTCACCTCTTTCTCTCTCTAACTTTCTCTCTCTACATTTCTTTCTTTTCTTTCTTATATGCAACGAGCCATAACCACAAGTATGAGCATGTTTGTGATGTTATCTAGTGTTCTACAAGCCGCTCTCCTCAAGGTTTTAAAGTCACACAAGCGCGCCATCGCTTGGAGACTTTCCGACATCAAAGGTATTAACCCGGAATTTTGTATGCACAAAATTTTGATGGAGGATTACTTTAAACCGGCGGTTCAACAACAAAGAAGGGTGAATCCAAAAATCCATGAGGTCATCAAACAAGAGGTCATTAAACTTCTTGATGCCGGATTGATTTACCCTATCTCGGATAGTCCTTGGGTGAGCCCCGTTCATTGTGTGCCCAAGAAGGGTGGAATTACGGTTGTTAAGAATGATGAGAATGAGTTGATTCCTACTCGGCTGGTAACGGGTTGGCGTGTATGCATTGACTACCGCAAGTTAAATGACGCCACCCGTAAAGACCACTTTCCTCTACCTTTCATGGACCAAATGCTCGAAAGACTTGCGGGAAACGAATATTATTGTTTTCTCGACGGTTTCTCAGGTTATTTCCAAATTCCCATTGATCCGAAGGATCAAGAAAAAACGACTTTTACGTGCCCATACGGAACGTTTGCCTATAGGCGTATGCCTTTCGGTTTATGTAATGCTCCGGGTACGTTTCAAAGATGCATGATGGCTATTTTCCACGACATGATCGGGAAAACTATGGAAGTCTTCATGGATGATTTTTCGATCGTTGGGAATTCATTTGAATCATGTCTTGCCAATTTAGACAAAATGCTTCAACGTTGTGAGGATACAAATCTTTGTCTAAATTGGGAGAAAAGTCATTTCATGGTCAACGAAGGCATTGTCCTTGGCCATAAAATTTCAAAGAGTGGGATTGAGGTCGACAAAGCTAAAGTCGATGTCATTGCTAAACTACCTCCTCCCACTACTGTTAAAGGTGTTCGGAGTTTTCTTGGTCATGCCGGTTTCTATCGTAGATTCATTCAAGATTTTTCAAAGATCGCCCGGCCAATGACCCGACTTCTTGAAAAAGAAGCTCCATTTGTCTTTTCCGATGAGTGCATTGAAGCTTTTCAAACTCTTAAGAAAAAGCTTACCGAGGCACCGATCTTAGTTGCCCCTGATTGGGTCCTACCTTTCGAGCTCATGTGTGATGCAAGTGATTTTGCCATGGGTGCGGTCTTGGGGCAACGCAAAACCAAGCATTTTCAGCCTATACATTATGCGAGCAAAACTTTGACCGAAGCTCAAGCTCATTACACCACTACTGAAAAAGAATTGTTAGCCGTGGTGTATGCTTTCGAGAAATTCCGGCCATATTTGATCTTAACCAAAACCATAGTGTATACGGATCACTCGGCTCTCAAGTACCTCTTTGCTAAACAAGATGCAAAGCCGAGGTTGGAAAAAAGGAGCCGAGAACCTTGCTGCTGATCATCTTTCCCGATTGGAAAACCCTCATCAAAGTACTCTCGAGAAAAAGGAAATAAATGAAACATTTCCTCTCGAGACTCTTAATGTGATTTCTAGTCGTGGTGATTCTAGTACCCCATGGTTTGCCGATTTCGCAAACTACCATGCGGGTAACTTCATTGTTAAGGGGATGTCGTCCCACCAAAGGAACAAATTTTTTAAAGATGTTAATCATTACTTTTGGGACGACCCCTATTTATTCAAAGTTTGTGCGGATCAAGTCATTCGTCGGTGTGTTCATGGCCAAGAAGCCATGAAAATCCTTAAGGCTTGTCATAATGGACCCACCGGGGGACATCATGGCCCGAACTACACCGCTCGGAAAGTATTTGACTCCGGTTTCTATTGGCCCACAATTTACAAAGACGCCCATGACCTAGTCAAATCTTGTGACTCTTGTCAACGTCAAGGAAAAATTACACAACGGGATGAAATGCCACAAAATGTCATCCAAGTTTGTGAAATTTTTGATGTATGGGGCATTGATTTTATGGGGCCGTTCCCATCTTCACGAGGGAACAAGTACATACTCGTGGCCGTTGATTATTTGTCGAAATGGGTCGAAGCTAAGGCTCTCCCAACAAATGATGCCCGAGTGGTTGTAAAGTTTTTAAAGTCTCTCTTCGCTAGGTTTGGAACTCCCCGCGCCATCATTAGTGATCGCGGTACTCACTTTTGCAATGACAAATTTGCAAAGGTCATGCTTAAGTACGGTGTCACTCACCGTCTTGCTACCGCGTATCACCCACAAACAAGTGGCCAAGTGGAAGTTTCAAACCGAGGTTTAAAGCGAATTCTTGAAAGGACCGTAGGCGAGAATCGTGCCTCTTGGTTGGACAAGTTAGATGACGCTTTATGGGCTTTTTGTATGGTTTATAAAACACCCATCGGGTGTACTTCATACAAGCTTGTGTACGGAAAAGCGTGTCATCTACCGATCGAGCTCGAGCACAAAGCTTATTGGGCCCTTAAGCATGCCAACTTCGATCTTAAGTCTGCGGGCGATCATAGGAAAGTTCAACTCAATGAATTAAAAGAACTCCGTGATCACGCTTACGAAAACTCTTTGATCTACAAAGAGAAAACAAAGAAAATCCATGACTCCAAAATCAAGAACCGCGTTTTCAACGTTGGTGATCGAGTCCTTCTTTTCAACTCTAGATTGAAGATCTTCTCGGGAAAGCTTAAAACCCGATGGACTGGACCATATACCGTTGCTCAAGTTTTTCCATATGGCACTGTCGAGTTGTCTCAAACCTACGGGCCAAACTTCAAAGTTAATGGTCATAGACTGAAGCATTACTTTGGAGGGGACATACCATCGATGGTTGTCCCGGATCTCCAAACCATCCCCATGGAACAATGAATGCGGGGATCGAGTCAAGCTAGCGACTCGGTGAACAAAAACAGTAGCATTGCATGGGTTTTCACCCGTGATTCTGATTTCCTCCTATTTNAAATCATCATCATTTTAAAAGACGTGATAGCTTCTATTTAAGAAGCTTTAGCTATTTAGCTCCTTTTTTAACTATGGTGTTCCCACACTTGCCCAAATCTAAGTTTTCACGTTTTAAAGTATCGGCATAATAGCCGGGACTTTGAATATTGAGGGCAATATTCATTTCTAAGTGTGGGGGAGGGAATTTTGGCAAATTTGATCAAATGTGTACCTTTTTAGAGCCATATTCCCCCATTTTGGCTAAATTTCTTTTTGGAAAGTGCTTTTCACTAATGAAATAAATGGCAATCAATCCACCATGTCTAGCACACATAAGGATTGGCTAATCCTGGAGCAAACGGCTCTAGGTAAAGATAAATCAAATCCGTTTATGGCTTGCAATTTGCCAAAAATTGTATGGTATTCGACTCACCATATCTTCGGTAAAGAGTTGACTAGCCCGCAAGGTTATGGCTTGTGGAAAAGTGATTGGTCCTGAAACAGTCAACTAATATTAACCAAGGATTTGGTCAATAAAAGTCAAACTATCAAAGACACAATGTAAAACCAAGGAGTATAGTTATTCCCGGGTCGTTAAAGTCCCAAGAGATGTGATATTCTGTGTAAAAACGAGTTTAGGATCACAATATGTTGAATAGAAAGAGAAATATATGAACAAAAATCGATCACTTTAAAGAAAGTTAAAATCTGTAAATTATAGCGACTTAAATGCAAATTAAATAAAATAAAAATATAAAACTATAATTAAAAATGATGATTAACTATTTAAAATAAAAAGTAAAAAGTAAATACTAAATATACTTATTTAAAACAAAAACAAATTATCTAAAATGAGAAAAATAATTTGGAAAAATAAAATGAAATTCTAAAAATGTAAAATAACTTAAAAGATTATAAAAAACTTAAAAACTTGTTTATATAATTATTATTATTTAAAAAACTATTTCTAATTACTTAAACAAATTAAATATACAACTAAATAGGAGATTATCCTAAAAAATTGCAAATTCAATTTCTAAAAGTCTATGATAACTTAAAACAAATTTTAGAAAATTAAAACTATTTCTATAACTATTTAATTACTACTTATTAATTATTAACTATTTATTAATTATTATTAATGTAATAAACTAAAAAGAAATTGAGAAAATGTTCTAGAAAATAAACTAAAAACTTAGAAAAGTCTAAAAATGTGTAAAACTTACTTTAGAACTCAAAATATATTTATTATGCTAATTATATAATTACTATTAATTAATTACTAATTATTTATTAATTATCTATTTAATTAAATAAAATTGCAAAAGCTATTAGATGAACAGTGAAAATTGCAATTATATTTTTTACAGATTCTAATAAACTTATAAAACTTAGAAAAATTATAAAAAGTTATACTAGATAATTATTTAATACAAAAAACTATTTAATGTATTTATTTTAACTAAACCTATTTAACTGTTTTTGATTTTTTATAAATATTAATGAACACATAAAAATCTAAAACTTTTTCTAAAATTACTTTAAGGTGACAGGAACTTAAGAAAAATATAAAAAAGCTATGTTGTTAACAAAAATAAGCAAATGACTTAAGCTAATAAGACCTAATAAGCACTTATTCTATTTTTTTATTTCTTTTTGTGGTTTTTCTTTTACAAAACTATTAAACTACTGTAATTATTAAAGTTTAATGAAGACAAAAACTTAAGAACTTAAAAATAAGCTTAAATGTGCTTATGAGCTTTCACAGTGAGCTTTTGGGCTCACAGTGGATGATATAAGCTCAAGTAAGCTTGGAACAAGCTTAATACTGAAAACCAAAAGTGAAATAATATGAGAACAAGTGAGATAGATTGAAAATGAAAAAATGGAACAATGGAATTCATTGAGAAGCTTGAAATAAGCTAATAAGCTATTCCACTTAACACTAACAACCAAACACTCCTTGCAGTCAAATGTTGAATCAATTTAAGCTTACAGAATAAGCTCAAAAAGCCAAAATATGAACTGAAGTAGCAAGTAGGGTTGGTAGGCTTTCCAAAAAGCTAAAGCTTACCTTGTGGGGTCCACTGGTTAACTTTTTAAGAGCTTATGAAGTTGGCTTGATTTCACTGAATTGCTCAGTGGTTTGCAAAATGGGACAAGGTTAAAGCTAGTTGCAGCCCTATTAAATAAGCTAGAAATTGGAAAATAAGCACTGAAATAAGAAGTTGGGTTGCTTGGCTTCTCAAAGAACCAAAAATCACAAGCTAAGCTCAAGAAATGAGCTTTTGATGAGCTTGTGAAAATTACCACTTACACTGACTACTCAGTGAAATGGAATGATATTTGCAGACATATTAAGCAAAGATTAAGCACTTAGAATAAGCATTTATGGCAAATAAGCACTCAAATCATGTAGTCAGCCACAAGAGATTCACAGAAAACCAAATTGCACAAAGTAACAAGCTCTAATGAAGCTTGTGCAAGCTTATGAAAATGAATACCACAACTGTGCACAGGGCACTTTTTCAGAAAAGTAGTAACAAAAAGCCTTAGAAAAAGCAGTGTAATAAGCAAACTAAAAATTATGAAAAATACTATTAAACAGACAAGCAACAAGACTACAATAACCCAAAAGCTCTTAAACCAAATCTCAAAGTCCAATCCACAGGCTAAATCCAAAGTTTATTCAAAAATAAATTTTGTGAACTTTTGACTTTGTATGAAAACTTAGAAAGTTGACTTATGTGAACTTTGATCTTGATTTAATCACTGAGTAAGTTATTTTAGGCTATAATAAGACTAGATTAAGTAATCCTAACAACTTTAACACACATAATCATAGATTAGCAACATGGAAATTCAACACAGATTCACACAAATGAGATTTAAGGTGATTTTGACTTTTTATGAAATGACCACTGAATTTTATGACTTGTATGAACTATATATGCATAAGTGAACATGAAATAACCAAGAACAACAACACACATACACTGGAATACTAATATGACAGCAAATCCAAACAATCCTCACAGATTATGAAAATGAGATTTTCAAAACAAATGAAAGATTTAAACCACAAGATTGATTCCAAACTGTTTAACTACTAATATTAAGCATAATCAAGCACATAAACAACACTTATAACATAAAGAACATAAGAATCCAAAATCCACTATTTTCACAGTGAAAATGGATTTTCAAGCAAAATCAAATTCAATCAAACAAGACTACTATATTAAGCTCTAAACTAACATAACAACATTCAACAAACACAAATTAAGCACAATTACACAGATTTAGTCACTAGAACAGTAAAATGCTAAAAATGGTGAAATTGCTTACAACTTGCACTCTAGCTAGAAAACAAGAACAAGGACCTTAGAACCAATCCTATAGGCTTCCACAAGCCACTAAACCATGGCCATCCAAGATACACCATGCTCCAGCAATCTACAGTCTTCAACCTGCAACTTTTTATTTTTCATTGTATTTTCTTGTTTTTTTGTATTTTTGTGTTTTTGATACTACACTGTATTTTATGGTTTCTAAAAGCTTTTAGAAGCTTTCTAGGAGCTTATGTGAGCTTATTCAGTCCATGAAACACTAACACAACCACAATTCAAGGTTTTTAATCTTGAAAGGGACAATATCAAATCATAAACTGTAATGTAACATAAGAGATGAAATTAAAACTTGAAATAGATTTAAGAACACTGAATTATGATAACAAAGTACTTGAAAGCTTTAAAGATACACTAGAATTTTGATTACAACTAATTCGACATAAGAAAACTAAAAATAAACTAGATATATGGAAATGCTGCATCTCTCTCCTCTTTTATAGATCCTTTGAACTCCCACTACTACTCTGAACAAATCCCACCTCTAATCTAAGCCGTTGGATGGGCTTAAATCAATCTTGGCCTTTAAACTGATTTTGGCGCCAAATCTTGTACAGGTGGCTAGAGATTATTTGACCATAATTGTGATATACCAAAGTGCTTAGTGGACTATTGGGACTGTTTCAAGCAAGTAATCATGAGTTTTTGTGGGATTATTTATGTAACGAAGGAAATGGGTGTTTTGGTGATAGTGGAGATGCAGGGCATTAATTGTGGGGGGCTATGGAGTGTAGGGTTGATGAGGTGGTGGTAGGGGTGAGCTGGTGAAGGTGAAGACAGGTGGTGGAGATGGAGGTGGTGGAAGACAGGTGGAGAAGAAGGTGGAGGGGGAAGGTGGAGGGGGAAACGTTTTTATAAACGTTTTATTTTAAACGTTTTTGGGTTTGGGCTGGGGTTTTGGGCCTGGGAAAAAAAAAAAAAAAAAGAAAAGGGTGTAATGGGCTAGGGGGTGTTGGGTTATAAATGGGTTTGGGATTTATAAATAAAAAGGGTCCGTTTGGTTTGTTAAATTCACAAGGACCAAAGTTGTAAATTCTGGATTTTTGAGGGTAGGTTTTGACAACTTTCCAAAGTATTTCCAAGGGCCATTCTTGCCATATGTGAATAGTATAAGGACCATGGTTGCCTTTTTCCCATTTTGAATATCCAGGGACCATTTCTGCCAATTGTGAAACTTCAGGGACCAAACATGTAAATTCTCCAAACTTTTCACCCAAGGACTATTCCTGCCAAAGTTCAATAACACAAGGACCATATTTGATAATTTCCAAAGTTTTAACTCCCAGGGACTATTTTTGACATTTTTGCAAAGTTCAGGGACTAGTTTTGTAAACTTTTGAAACTTTTCATCTAAGGACCAATTGTGACAACTTTTGATTTTCTAAGGACTTTGGTAGACTTTTCCTTCAAAATAAATGCTTAGGGACTATTTTTGTAAAACTTAGAAAGTTGAGGGACTGAAACTGCCAATTATGCAAACTTGCATGTTTTTCATCAATTTTTGGTATTTTTGCATCTAAGACATATAAAACACTCTTTTGTAATAATTTTATCATTTTGATGCATTGTTGGGTGTTTTTGAATGTTTTTGGCAGTCTAAATAGTACAAAAATGATGAGTTTTTACACACTCATCAATCCCCCACACTAAACTATTGCTAGTCCCTAGCAATGAAAAACTTAATGGATTTTAGAACTCTTTACCAGAAGCCATTACTCCTGGAGTAGCCAAGTGTTTTGGTTCAAGTAAGAACTTTGGTACACCGATAACCAAATGATTTTGAGCAAATCATCAGCTGTAAACGGATTTGATAAGTCTTTACCAGAAGCCGTTTGCTTCTGGACTAGCCAACTCTTAACTTTTTAGGATATGGTGAGTTGAATTACCATACAATTTTGGGCAAATTGCAAGCCATCAACGGATTTGAGATATCTTTACCAAGAGCCGTTTGCTCCTGGATTAGCCAGTCCTTATGTGGATTAGACATGGTGGACTGATAACCATTTATTGCATTTCTAAGTGTGAAAAAACTTTAAATTTTGATCAAATGGGGGTGCTTGATGGAACATGTGTTTGAATTCGTGAGAATTCCCCCCCACACTTAGAAATGAATATTACCGTCAATATTCAAAGCACCGGGTATTAAATCAATACTTAGAATGTAAGAAGGTAATATTATCTACCTTTATTTCAAGGTGTATTTACAAATATATATATATATATATATATATATATATATATATATATATATATATATATATATATATATATATATATATATATATATATATATATATATATATATATATATATATATATATATATATATATATATATATATATATATATATATATATATATATATATATATATATATATATATATATATATATATATATATATATATATATATATATATATATATATATATATATATATATATATATATATATATATATTATAAAACTTCTTAAATAGAAGCTATCACTATTTTTAAAAAGTGATGATTGATATATATATATATATAATTTTTTTTAAGGATATATACATATTTACATATGTACAACATAGGTGAAAACCTATGCTTATGCTACTGTTTTTGATTACCGAGTCGCTAGCTTGACTCGACCCCGAATTGATTTGTCCTTGGGGAAACTAGAACAACATGTGGGGTATCTCCCCCACACTAGGGTGTTACACATGGGTGAAAACCCATGTTAATGCTAACATTTTTGTTTCTCGAGTCATTAGCTTGACTCGATCCCCGCATTCATTGGTTCCTGGGGAATGTTTGAAGGTCCGGAACAACTACTGGGGGTATGTCCTCTCCAAAATAGTGTTTTAACCTATGTCCATTTACTTTGAAATTTGGTCCGTCAGGTTGTTGTAATTTGACGGTACCATAAGGATAAACCTTAGCGATAGTAAATGGACCAGACCAACGGGATTTGAGCTTTCCCGAGAATATCTTTAGTCTAGAATTGAAAAGGAGGACTTTGTCACCGATGTTGAAAACACGGTTCTTGATTTTCATGTCACGAATCCTTTTGGTCTTTTCTTTATAAATCAAAGAATTCTCGTATGCTTGATCACGAAGTTCATTAAGTTCATTCATTTGAACTTTCCTGTGATCACCCGCCGTTTTCTGGTCAAAGTTTGCATGTTTTAAGGCCCAGTAGGCTCGGTGCTCTAGCTCGATGGGTAGATGACATGCCTTTCCGTATAGTAACTTGTATGGAGTACACCCGATGGGTGTTTTGTAAGCAGTACGGAAGGACCATAATGCATCATCCAATTTATCTGACCAAGATGTACGATTTTCTCCCACTGTCCTTTCTAGTATCCTTTTGATACCCCGATTTGTTACCTCAACTTGTCCACTAGTTTGTGTATGGTACGCAGTGGAAAGTCGGTGAGTTACACCATATTTTTGCATGACTTTGTCGAATTTTTCATTGCAGAAGTGCGTACCACGATCACTGATTATAGCTCGTGGAGTTCCAAATCGGGCGAATAAAGCTTTGAGGAATTTTACTACAACTCGGGCATCATTAGTGTGTAAGGCTTTCGCCTCAACCCACTTTGATAGATAATCTACCGCCACAAGAATGTACTTGTTCCCTCGAGATGATGGAAATGGCCCCATAAAATCTATGCCCCATACGTCAAATATTTCACAAACTTGAATTGCTTTTTGTGGCATTTCATTTCGTTGTGAAATATTTCCATTTCGTTGACATGAATCACATGTCTTGACGAATTCGTGGGCATCCTTATAAATGGTGGGCCAATAAAAGCCTGAATCAAAAACCTTCTTGGCAGTGTAATTGGAGTTATGATGTCCCCCGGTAGGTCCTTCATGGCAAGCCTTGAGAATGTCACTGGCTTCCTGACCATACATGCACCGCCTGATTACTTGATCAGCACGAATCTTGAAAAGATAGGGATCGTCCCAGAAATAATGATTAACGTCTTTGAAAAATTTGTTTTTCTGCTGGGTCGTCATCCCTTTTAAGATGAAATTACCCGCATGGTAATTTGCGAAATCTGCAAACCATGGGGTGGATGAATCTCCTCGAAAAGTCACCGTATTCAGAGTTTCGAGAGGAAATGTTTCATTGATTTCCTTTTTCTCGTTAACATCTTGATGTGGGTTTTCTAGACGGGAGAGGTGATTAGCTGCTAGGTTCTCGGCTCCTTTTTTATCTCGAATGATTATATCAAACTCTTGTAGCAGGAGAACCCATCGGAGTAACCTCGGCTTTGCATCTTGTTTAGCAAAGAGGTATTTTAAAGCCGAGTGATCTGTATATACTACACATTTGGTCAAGATGAGATAAGGTCTAAACTTTTCAAATGCGTACACCACTGCAAGTAATTCTTTTTCAGTCGTGGTGTAACGAGTCTGAGCCTCTGTTATAGTTTTGCTAGCGTAGTCTATTGGCTGAAAATGTTTTAACCTACGCTGCCCTAAGACTGCACCTATTGCGAAATCACTAGCATCGCACATAAGTTCAAATGGTAAGTTCCAGTCTAGGGCAACTAAAATGGGTGCTTCCGTAAGCTTTTGTTTTAGTGTTTCAAAAGCCTCGATGCACTCAGGGGAAAAATAAAAGGAGCATCCTTCTCGAGGAGATGGGTCATTGGCCGGGCAATTTTGGAGAAATCTTGTATGAACCGACGATAGAATCCAACATGACCTAAAAAGCTCCTAATACCCTTAACAGTAGTAGGATGAGGTAGCTTGGCGATTACATTCACTTTTGCTTTATGATGAGACGAAAAATGTTACATTTTTAGGGGTCGGTTTGAGTCCTAATTCGTATGTTTTTGGCTTGGATTTCACCCAAAGTCGTTTCTTTTCTCATTTTAGGTACTTTTGAAGGGAAAATCACAAAAGAAGCATTTTCGGGCGTTTTCGGAGTGAAAAAGTGCGGAAAACAACAAAAACTCAAAAGACCTTAAAGATCACAGAAGGTGACGCCGTCACACTCTACAAGGTGACGCCGTCAGGAACAAGTGAAGTCAAGGATTGGAAAAATACTCGTAACGAGCCAGAGAGTTTGTAGTGCAATTTGGTGACGCCGTCAACCAAGGCCGTCAGATCTGGAACCAGCAATTATGACCACGTCAAGGAAGGCTGTCAGGAAACCCTAATCGCCGAGCTGACGATGTCACCTATTGGGCTGACGCCGTCAGCCCGCGTTTTCTATATATATAGAACGTTTTTTCTTATTTTGTGTCGAATTTTGGAGTGGAGAACTTTAGGGTTAAACCCTAGTACGTGTATCACAGACCTTAGAGGGTATCCTAACCCCTCTAACTTGCATGTTTAATCCAAGATAAGTCTTTATTCATACAATATGTCTATGTGTTGTGTGATTTATGCTTGTGCTTGTCTTTCTTTCAACATGCTAGGCTAATTTACTTTGTGTTTGCTTAGATCTAATGAAACCTAACTATTGATTATCATGTGAAGTGTATGTTGTGATTGTGTTTGGGTGAATGTTTCATCTATGTTAGACTAGAGAAAACTGGCTAATCTCCTATACGGTAAAGCTTGAACATCTTTAGAAACGTGAATCGTATGTGCGTTAATCGATTTTAAGGTAGTATTTCATGCATAGGTTGCTATCGGTGAGCTCATGATAGGATGCTTGACGTATCGTCATAGAGTGAGGTAGGAACTTATAGAGTTAGGGAATTGAACGCACTCCCTACGACTTGTTAGGAATACACCCGTCATCCACGCAAACTCAACATACTAATTACATGGTAAAAGATAGTTAGAGAGTAATGAAATCTAAGTAAACACTACTCTCCACTACTGATTTTCTCAAAACCAAAAACTACAAAAATATAAGTAGTATAAAAGTAGATAACTTGGGTTAGTTGACTAGCAACTAATTCCGCCCTATCCTCCAAAACCAGAGATTTTACTGCTTTCAAAAAAATATAAAAATACAAAAAGAATCTTCCTCCACCCTTAGACCTAGATTAGAGTAGCCTTTAGCCTAACGAAGACTATTCCCTGCGAGAGAACGATCAATCCCCCGGTACTTGCCACTACACTATACTACATCGGTCAGGTACACTGCCTGGTGGGGATTGCAAGCTTCTCGAGATCCCTCGAGAGGTAAAACGTAGTGCGTGTTGCAATCCACGCGCATCAAGTTTTTGGCGCCGCTGCCGGGGAATAGTTATTGTTTAGGTTAA
>LBNU01010038.1:26825-48799 GCA_014162995.1 Artemisia annua | reverse complement strand
TTGCAAATAAATAAAAGAATAAGAGTCTCCAAATCATCTCTCATATAATATATAATATATATATATATATAAAAGTATAGTATAGTATATTATATATATATATTATTAATATATATAGTATAATATATATATAACTATATATATTATATAATTATATATATATATATATATATATATATATATATATATTATATATATAATATATGGAAATCTTACCTACATCAAAGTGTAGGCAATTAGCTATACATCACTTTGTAAAATCTTTTAAAAATGTACAGTTCAGCCCCTGCGACTTACTGCAGGGGCTGAACTGTACGTTTTTAAAAAATATTACAAAGGGGATGTGTAGCTAATTGCCTACATCAAGGTGTAGCTAACATATCCCCTATATATATATTGGTACGATAGTTCGCATTAGAGAACTATTTAAAAAGTTTGATGACGCTTTACCTTACAAAATGGGTGGCACAGTAAAGAATAAGAGTCTCCACAATCATCTCTCACTAATATATATATATATATATAATATATATTATATAGTATATATATATATATAAACTCCATCATATGCTTGAAAAAGTTGTACATTTGTTGTATACTGTTTT
This sequence comes from Artemisia annua, assembly GCA_014162995.1. Taxonomy (NCBI): domain Eukaryota; kingdom Viridiplantae; phylum Streptophyta; class Magnoliopsida; order Asterales; family Asteraceae; genus Artemisia; species Artemisia annua. Next base: position 48,194 of record LBNU01010038.1, on the reverse strand, counting down.
TTTTAGTATGTAAACTGTAGTGTGCAAATTAAAAAAATGAGTGCTAATCAACACTATATATATACTCAAAATATAAGTTTTAAATGTATGATGTACAATGTACTTAAAACATGTTTCGAGATAAATATGTCATTTAGATTTTTAATTCAGGTAAATATGAAATTGCCTCATTTCCTGGATATTGCAAACGACGAAATGATGCCATTTTCAGAAGAAAATGTGTATTTTAATGATTGTACCTTGGCGAGATTTGTCTCGGTTTTTATTTTATTATAGTTTGAGTTTTGAATGGTGCATATTAGAAAATTTGGTGAAATGGAGACGTAATCACATAAAAACGTGAGAATAAAAATTTCAACTTTATACACCTTATTTATTTATTATAACCACATGGATTTGCACTCCACAAGACCAAAACGCATGTAATTTGCCTTTCAAGTATTTTAAAATATGTATTCAAGCAACAAGTTGTTTTCAACCATCGTGAGATATCCTACACATAAAGTATTAGAAAAGTTAGTTGAAATCTAAGAGGCGTTAGGTAAATTTGATTTGTTTTCTAATTTGAGTAAAATAAGTGAAGGGTTTGGCTTGCACAAAATGCATTTTTTAAAGGGAATGTCTAACCAATGCCCTAAGGGCATTGGATAAGACTTGTTTTTTTGTGACTTTTGATGTGGGTCCATATTATTTTCTTAATAAAAATTATTATTTGTGTGTACTTTTTATGCTTTTGAGTGGGGTTCTTTGCACAAAAAGACAAGTCTTATCCAATGCCCTTAGGGCATTGGTTAGACATTCCCTTTTTTAAATTGATTTTGTGTTTTAATTAGTATTGTGGGTCTCAAAAGTGGTTTTGACTTGCGTGGCTACTGGCTAGGGATGGAGTTTTGATATGTGAGTGATGAGGGGGAAGGGAGAAAATGATGATGTGTCATGACGTGACATTGTTTCCTTGCTTTGGCTTGAATGATTACATCTAATGCTCTTATGTTGGAGATAGGCTGTAATTGAACTTGCCCTATTGTAGATTCACCATGTTTGATGATGCCTAATGGCGTGTGGAGTTATCTTGCACATTTTGTAGCTCTATATAGATGTGTATTTTTTGGTATGTTTTATATATTTGATACAAAATTTGAATGATCGTCTTGGAAATTTTGGCATCTTGGGTTCCTAGAGAAGCCCTGTAGTGAAACAACAATATGTATTTGATTTCTACTAGTAAGACAAAAGTTTTGTACAGTAATTGTTAAAGTTTATTTGTTATGTCCTCATGTTTGTTTTTAGTTAATAAAATGACTTTGTACATATATTTTGAAGCAGGGAGATGCTGACAGGGGAGTAGCGTCTTTCTTACAATAGAGTGTCGAATTACCCTGAGTCCTACCATTATGTTAAGCTGCATGCTAATTGCTAAAGCCTAAAGGTATATTGAACCGTAGGGGTGTTCAAAAAATCCGAGAAACCGACAAACCGAGCCGAATCGCTTGATCCGAATTTTCAACAAAATCTTTTTATTGAATAAGTTTCAACTTTTAATGGGTTGATTGAATACAATAACATATTATGTGATATTATGATTCTGTTATGCAAATGTGGTACTTTTGATACTTACGTTAATTCTTCTCCGATTGGATTTGACTAAATTTTTTAGAATGGTTAACCGTGATCCGAACCGCGAGTAACCGTTCATTTTGGGTACCCGCATGTCCGGTTACCCGCCTAGTATGGTTCGGTTTCGGATAGTAAAATTAACTACCCGGCCCGCGATGGATAGTTAAAATCTCTAACCGAACCGAGCCGAACCGCCCCGTGAACACCCCTATTGAACCGAAATAACCGAGTGCGCAACTATTAGCAAGGTTGTCTTATTTGTGTGTCGAAGGCGTGAGGGTGCTCTATTTTTTTAGGAAGAGGGTTAGGTTTCGGATATTTATGATACTCTTTTAGGGATTATATATTCAAAGGCCGCTCAACTATTAAGTATTTTATTTTTAGGTCACTCATTGTTTTTAACTAACTTACGGGCCACTCAAGTATGTGTTTGTTTTCCTTTATATCAACCTTGTTCAAATTCTTACCGGATATTCATACAATTTCAAGAATAAAGTTAACTTTAATATATCAACAAATTAAAATTAACAATTTAAACGTAAAACATTAGTTAACTTATCTTAATTCACTTTCAGCAAACTAAAGTTGCACTTCAATAATTGCTAAAACCAACAAGCAAAAGTTATCGACACCCCCCTCTCCCCTTTGTTTTTTTTTTTCACTTTTTATTATTATTTTTATTATTATTTTTATATAATTTTGGAATTTTTATAAAACTACATAACTGAAAGTACGGAACATAAAATATAAAGTTTAATAAGTCAAAAGTTATAAAAGACATAAATTACAGAGCAGAAAACGGAAAAAAAACCGTTTTTTCAATACTTGTTTTTGTTATTTTAATATGTTATATTTAGCCTTATTCTCATTGTTTCAAAGATTTTCAAGATAAAATTATTCGAAATTGATATAAATGAAAGCAAACTCATAAATGAGTGGCCTATAATATAGTTTTAATAAATGGGTTGCCTATAAGTCAAAAGTTTAATAGTTAAGGACCTCATACATAATCCCTATCTTTTACTCACCAAGAAAATAGAACNTTTTTTTTTTTTTTTTTTTTTTTTTTTTTTTTTTTTTTTTTCACTTTTTATTATTATTTTTATATAATTTTGGAATTTTTATAAAACTACAGAACTGAAAGTACGGAACATAAAATATAAAGTTTAATAAGTCAAAAGTTATAAAAGATATAAATTACAGAGCAGAAAACGGAAAAAAAAACTGTTTTTTCAATACTTGTTTTTGTTATTTTAATATGTTATATTTAGCATTATTCTCATTGTTTCAAAGATTTTCAAGATAAAATTATTCAAAATTGATATAAATGAAAGCAAACTCATATAAATGAGTGGCCTATAATATAATTTTGATAAATGGGTGCCTATAAGTCAAAAGTTTAATAGTTAAGGACCTCATACATAATCCCTATCTTTTACTCACCAAGAAAATAGAACTTTAGGACACCAATCTATCCACTACCTAAAACAAAATTTATAATACTCCCCCTAATTAAGTCGATTAAAATAATCTTCTGATTCAATCAGTCTTATCTCGTTATAAGTCAACTTCTGATTTGTAAAACTCTGTAGCTACTTTAAAGCTTAAAATTAGTATGGATGGTTTAGTTTTTTTGATGAATTAGTAGACAAAAAACCCTAAAAACGATATTAAACCCTAACTATGACAAGATAATCTGTAACAATATTCTAGTCAAGACACGAATCTGAATTAGGAAAGTTAAAGATTAGTTGTAGAACGAAAGAGTAAAATTCGCCAATCACCAGAGCTAGGGGAGGGTTGGCTCGCAAAATAGAACTGATGTTTTGTTAATAACTTAATATTATAATATATGCTGGTTGCATATTCTAATATACATACTCATAAGTTTATCCAATCATAACAAAATTGTGTTACAACGAGGTGGATGTACCCGCCGCGTTGCGGCGGGGTAACTCTTGTTTTCGTAACACGTTGTTGCATTTTATTTAGCAACATGTAAAATTCGTGACTGTTGCCATTTCATTTCGTTTATTTTCGTTTTGGCATTATTTAGTATATTACATTGTAAAAGTCGTTGCAATTTTTTTTTTAATACTCCATTAGTATCCCATCGAAAAAGGCTTAACCCCAACCCGGTCATATCCAAAAGTTGGCTCAACCCGCGCATATGGATCCCAAAGTTACAGGCAGTTCAATAAGCAAAATTCTTATACAGGTCACTAACAGTATTATTTTATACGTGTCGGACTCCGTTCAGTTGAGGATCGAGTAGTAGTATTATTTAATATCGGAAAAACGCTATCTTTTTTGTTTAAACTTTTTTTTTTATGTAAAGCTAACACAAATATTTTAAACTTATTTAATAAATTAATAGTTTATTTTAAAAGTTATTTTATTTAAAAACTATATACATATTTATTAAACTTCGACATTTTTTATAAAATTATGCGTACTTCAAAAGCATATCTATATTGGGCTCGTTTTGTACGTTATCGAGAGACCTTTTTGTCGGTATTTTTTTTATTCAAAAAATCGCGAAATATCTGTTAGATATTTGGTACATAAAGTTTGTTGTATAAAAAAGCCGTAAATAGCAAGAAGGTGAGGGTGTAATTTGTAAATAGGTTTTTTTACTTGTTTTTGGGCCCTACCATGTGGTTTTTTTTATCCGGATGGTGACAAAGGCAATATTTTAAGAGTAATTGACTATATGTCCGTTGTTTTTTGTTTTTTTTTTTCTTTTTTTTTATTGTTTTTTGATTTTTTTATTGCTTTGTGGAACGAATCATCAAACGCCAGTGGAATACATGTATTATTATATACCGGAGATATTATTTTATGTACTCATTGAGATTTGATCCGTCAAGGATTGTTATATATATAGAATAACCATATGTAGTAACTATCGGAAAATAGTTTCATCATTCAACGAGGTTTCATTTTGGTGTCTTGATTTGAGGTTTATCTGCATAACGTGACGCAGTATGAAGTAGTACATTTGATATATTTTCTTTTTGAAAGGCAATTTAATAAAACTAGCAAGAAGCTAATAAGAATTACATGGGTTCAGAAAGAGCAATACAAGGGTTAAAAATCCATTCAATCCAATTTGGTTTGGTTTTCTTTTGCCTAAAAGTGATTCACTTGTTAAAATTTTAATACTATGACTATCATATATTAATAATAATATCAAGTAGCACATGTTGCGGAAGCGTAGGATCAAGTATAACACATAAAAGTTAATCAAAACATAATGAAAACGTACCGTATGGGTAAAGGGATCTCCACCCTGGTAAAATATATTAACCAAATAAACTTTTAAAGTACAATGGAATGTGGCTGAAGTACCACATTAACCTCAAGCAAACGCTTGAACAACCACTAGAACATTTATGACATGCCATAAATGAACAACTAGCTACGAAAAACTAGAACAACCATGAAAGAAAAAACATGCACGAATCAACATCGCATATTACTTCCTCGACTTGCCTTGGACCTTAAAATCAAACCTCTTGTTAAATTCCTCCAATTGCCCAGGTAAATCAAGAACCTGGGCAGCGTAATCATCAGAAAAATAACCTTCAAGCTCGTTTTGTCCTCCAGCTGATGACAGGTAACTACTCATAGGATCGTCTGGCTCAAGAACCTCATCATCACTATCAGATACAACCACATTACCTACCTTAGAGAAAGGATTACCCTTCTTAATCCCCTCAACCACCGGAACAGGTTTCCCATTATCATCCACAAGCGTTCCTATCCCATCAATAATGAGCTTTTCAAGCTTATCAATTTTCTCGACGATAGGGGTACTTGGTTTACCAACCTCAATAGACTCATCAACCTCATTGTCACTATCAATCTCCATAACATGACTGCTTTGCTCCCCTTGTGTCACCCCAACCTCAGGCCCCATTTCAGAATTGGTCACCTCATCCATAAGCGAACCAAATGGATTCTTAGTGACGATATCACTTAGATCATCATGAATATACTTATTAGAAGTATGCACATCACTTTTCGCTTGATTAACCGGATCTTGCGCAGCATGCAAATTAGGACCACTAGCATTGTTGTTAGTACCATTACCTTTTGAAGACGACGTTCCATCGGACCCCACTTTCTTTTTCGAAACTGGCTGCCAACGATAATTCAATGTGACCCTCGGTTTCGAAAAACGAACTCCATCAATAACCTTCTCATGAGTGGGCCCCTTACCCTTACCGTTCCGTTTAGTAGTTTCCACAAATCCATCCTTATCAACATTAGTCTGAGTGCTATGTTGTTTAGCATTCTTAGGGCATGCATCATCGATATGGTCAAAAATCTTGCATGAGGCACATCGAGGCGGCTTCCATTCATACTCAACATCAACGCGCGCCAAAGAATGACCTTGGCCATTAGAAAATGGAATAGCCACCACCACATGATCCATTAACGCGGCAAGAGATGATACTTCAACAAGAGCACGCGCGTATGAATTCTGACCCCAAGATTTAACACACATAGTACTAGTATGGGAATCCAACATAATAGGCTTACCAAGTTGAGTCGTAATCAAACTCAATCCAACTTCCGTATAAGCAACAATTGGAACATTATGTAATTTCAACCATACGGGTGCTGAAGTAACTTCCTCCTTAACAAGCGTAGTATTAGGGGACCAAACATTAAGAAAAATAGGCATCGAGCGAATCAACCATGGCCCCGACTCTAACACTTTATCCATACCCTCCTTAGTAGAGAATTGAAACAAAAAGAATCCATTATTCAACATAACACGTTCCAGTCCAAACTTTGCCCAAGTATTCTTAACGTAATTCTCTACGATAGGGAAAGCAAGTCTCTTACCAATAAAATACCCATACAGGGTGTTAGCAAACCTCGTTGAAACATCCTCAATCTCTTGTAGAGGAATAGCGACGTGAGCACCTTCCACTCGCTCCTCATTACGGAGCTCACATATATTTACCGATTTGAAAGCATTGTTAGATTTAAACAACGAAGCGTATGAAAGCTTAGGCAAACTATGTGAATTGACGTCACTAGCATTCTTACCATCACCATGCGCCTTCCCAATCTCACCAGTCTCACCAGTCTCACCAGGCACACCTTCGACTGAACCATTAACCGTACTACTACCCTTGTTACCCTGCGATTGATGTGTATTACTCATCTTCCTACTACCCACGAACAGAAAACCTCAAACAAAGAAAAACATAAGCGAACAATATGTAAAGATAAAACCCTAATCGCTTAGGGTTTAGAAGCAGTAATCGAATCAACTCAACCCATAGCAGAATGATAAGGAACGATTAGATTAGATAGATAATGCACGAGTAAACCCTAATCGTTAGGGATAATCACACAGAAAAAAAGACGAACTCAAAAAACCCTAAGAAGGAATCAACGACTCAAGAAAACAATGTGAAGAAGCAGATCGTTATGAGGAGAATTACACGAATGCAAATCCTGAACAGAACGATGCCAATTCACACGGTATTAGTGAATAGATGAAAAGTCGATTAGGGTTGTTAGGGTTTGCTGAATTCGCCCACAGTTGCAATTCTTGATTCTTGAACTATGAAAACTATAGATCTATGATAAACCCCTTACCGTTTTGTTTATCGATCTCTTGATAATAACTAAAGTAAGTTATTACCTCGTTCTTGTACACACAAACTATAACGAATAAAAGAGATTGCAAGATCTAATGAAAACACTTTGTTTTTGAAAAACAAAATCGAAACCCTAAGAATATAGGGGTGTTCGACCAGCTACCAAGAAAGAAAGAAAATAAAAAAAGATTTAGGGTTATGTGTGTGTGCACAAAAGGTGAGAAACAAATAACCCTAGCCCTTGTATATATACTAGATGAAACTTGAAGGACAAGTTGGTGTGGGTTGGTTTCCCCTCCCCCTACACGACCGGCCTAAGGAGTCCAAGAGGGATTCTAGATCCTTCTTGGCTCCTATTTTCATCCTAGTCCTTTTCTTTCGTATCTAACGATAGTTAGTCCTTAACCTTAATAACTAACGACCGTTAAGTCCGTTAAGTGTTTTAAATAATAATTATATACTAACATTTAATATAATTATTATACTTTTATTTTCGTTTGTATTGTGTGCAATCCCGAGGTCTCGGGTTCGAAACTAGACATTTACACGTTAATATTTAACCATATTCCAACAGCTCCCACTTGGTTATCTATTAACAGTAAAATGACATTGGTTGGCGTCTTGCAACACTCCAATGCCCCTAGTTCGACTCGAGCTAGGTTTCCTGGAAAACCTTTAACGATTCATCGTTATTATTATCCTTTTGTTTCTAACACTGTATTAATAAAGAAATAAATCTTTATTAAATTTCAGTTTCTCGTATGTTAATGATTGAACAAAATTACTAAAACATCCGAACGTATTCCAGATAGTCTTTAGGCGTGGCCACACAAACATTTTGTCAATCCTACGAGTGGCCCAGCAGTATTAAACTTCAAAACAAATTTGAAGGAACAAATTCTATCTTGACTACAAGACTAACCCACAGACTTTGCAACGCTTCTGAAAACAACCCTTATAACTACCAGTTACGGATAGCGGTAGATTGCTCCACAAAAATGCACTACATCCATGACTCTTATCTGGTATCTCAAGTCTGAGGATAACTATTTATGATTTACTTAAAATAAGTAAAGTCATGTAGTTGGGATAAGTCCTATATTCAATTCGTTGAATATCATGTGAAATTGGTATGACTACGCATCAATATACTTTCAAGTATATTCTAACCAATACTTAGATTTGTCTTAGTTTAATGATATTCCCATATCATTAACCGACAACGGACAATTTAGAATAATAAAATTATTCAAGGATTTAAACATGCAAAAACAGGATATATTATTAAGACAATGTAAATAAACATAACCAATACTTTATTTCATTAAAATTAATAATCGTACATTACATCCTTTATCCAAATACTAATCACAAATGGGCATGAAACTTTCAGCCTTACGAAGACCTATTCCTTCAGCTAGCTTATAAAGCTTAGTGCCAGGTAGAGCTTTCGTCAATTGATCTGCTAAGTTATCATCTGTGTGAACTTTGAGTAAATCGATCTCTCCAATCTCCACTTGCTCACGCACGTAGTGATATTTGATCGGGAAATGTCTGGTGCCCCTCATGAGTCCAGGTTCATGAGCAAATGTAATTGCAGCTGAATTGTCGCAATACATTTTTATAGGTTGTTGAATCGATGGCATAACTCCAAGCCCCGAAACGAACTTCCTAATCCAAACGGCTTCCATTGCAGCTTCTGAAGCGGCTATATACTCACTTTCTGTTGCAGACATCACTAATGTACTCTGCTTCTTGCTCCTCCAATCCACAGCTCCTCCATTAATGACAAAGACATAACCCGTCTGAGACTTCGTATCATCCTTATCACCTTGCCATGAAGCATCGCAGTAACCTGTAACATCAAGTTCTGCATTTGGATCTGGATTACCCCCATAAACTAAGAATACATCTTTAGTAGCCCTAAGGTACTTAAGAATATTCTTAACAGCAGTCCAGTGAGCTTCACCTAGATTTTGCTGATATCGACTGGTTAAGTTCTGAGCAAACGCCACATCTGGCCTTGTGCTTTTCACCGCATACATAATGGATCCTACAGCCGAAGCGTAAGGAACTTTCTTCATGCGCTGCACCTCTGCAGGTGTTGAAGCACCAACTTTGCTACTTAAGCCATGATGTTCTTGCATTGGCAAATATCCCTTTTTGGAATTTTGCATATTGAATCTCTTCAATATTTTATCAGTGTAAGCACTTTGGCTTAATCCAATTAATCGCTGAGATCTATCTCTATATATCTTAATTCCCAGAATGAATGCAGCTTCCCCTAAATCTTTCATAGAAAAACACTTTCCAAGATATGCCTTAACTGCATGCAAACTTGGAATGTCTTTTCCCATGATCAATATGTCATCGACATATAAAATAAGGAAAATTACATCACTCCCACTAGCTTTGTGGTATACACATGGCTCATCAAGATTTTGAGTGAATCCAAACTTCTTGATTTCACTATCAAACCTTTTATTCCATTGCCGTGATGCTTGCTTCAATCCATAAATGGATCTTTGAAGCTTGCATACATGCTTTGGAAAATCTGGATTGACAAACCCCTCAGGCTGTGCCATATAGATGTCTTCATCTAGGCGACCATTTAAGAAGGCGGTTTTACATCCATCTGCCAAATCTCATAGTCATAGTATGCAGCTATGGCTATGAGAATCCTAATAGCCCTAATATCAGCTACAGGAGAAAAGGTCTCCTCGTAGTCAATACCAAATGTTTGAGTAAACCCTTGAGCTACCAAACGGGCCTTATAGGTGTGTACAATGCCATCCATATCAGTCTTTTTCTTGTAGAGCCATTTACTCCCAACTACCTTGGCACCAGGAGGAAGGTCTACTTCAGTCCAGACTTCATTATCATGCATGGATTGCATTTCCCCATTCATAGCAACCTGTCATTTTTCCTTTTCAGGACTATTCATGGCAGCTCTATAACTAGTAGGTTCATCAAGATCCTCTAGTATAGATTGATCGCACTCTACATTAAGACAGAGTCGTTCAGGTGCTTTCACAGTCCTTACGGATCTGCGAATGGAAACCACTTCAACTTCAGGTGGAGGACCCAGACTATCTGGTTCTTCAGGAAGTTGACTAGTATCTTCAGAAGGTAATGCATCAACCTAATCGTCTTCCAGATCATATACCCTCCCACTTAATTCTTGAGATATGAGTTCCTTTTCCAAGAAATCTCCATACCTAGCAACAAATACTTTGTTCTCAGGGGGGTAATAAAAGTAGTAACACATCGTTTCCTTTGGGTATCCTACGAAGATGCACTTCACAGATCTTTGTTGGAGTTTATCTGCTGTGTCACGTTTAACATACGCCTCGCAGCCCTAGACCTTTAGATAAGACAAGTTAGGAGCTTTTCCAGTCCATAACTCATATGGTGTCTTATCAACCTTCTTTGTGGGAACTATATTAAGAATGCGAACAACAGACTCCAAGGCATAATCCCAAAATGAAAAGGGAAGAGTTATTAGATTATACATAGATCGTATCATGTCTTGCAATGTACGATTTCTTCTCTCAGATACACCATTTTGTTGTGGAGTATATGGAGAAGTAAGGTGCTGGACAATTCCTTCCTTAGCTAGATAATCTATGAACTCTTGACTCAGGTATTCACCACCTCTATCAGATCGAAGAGCTTTAATCTTCTTTCCAAGTTGCAACTCTACTTCTGCTTTAAACACTTTGAATGTTTCAAAGACCTCATGTTTATGTTTAAGTAAATAAACATAACCATAACGACTATAATCATCCGTAAATGTTAAGAAGTAGCTAGCACCTCTCCTTGACACATGTCTAAGTGGTCCACACACATCTGTGTGAATAAGACCAAATAGATCAGAAGCCCTTTCAATCCTATTTTTAAAAGGTTTCTTTGTCATCTTGCCAGCAATACAAGATTCGCATTTATCAAATGATTCATCATTGATCTTTTCTAAAAGCCCATCGTGTTGCAGCTTTTCCATGCGAGTCTTGCCAATGTGAGCAAGTCGACAATGCCAAAGATAAGATGAATCCAAACCTTTCTTGATTCTCTTATGGTTGATGCTATACATTGAATTATTATTAAAAGCATTATCATTATGATTCATGTCCAACTCAAAAATACCATTCACAGCAATTGCATTAAAATAAAATACACTACTTAAAGAAACTGAAATTCCATTGCTTGAAATAGTATGATGATAACCAAGGTTCAACAAACATGAAAAGGAAATTACACCTCTAACAATTGACGGTGCATAATGACAATTATTTAAAGATAGTACTAGGCCCGAAGGCAACACTAAATTAAATACTCCTATAGCTTCAACTCCTGCAGGAGCTCCATTACCCACGTGCAAGAATTGTTCTCCATAGGACAGCTTTCTCTCCACTCTAAACCCCTGCATAGTATTGTAGATATGAATACCACAGCCCGTATCATATACCCATGAATTCAATTTATGAGATAGAGAAAATAATTCAATCATAAAGAACGCACCTGATGATGAACTGGGTTTACCAGCTTCACTCTGCTGCTTCTTTTGTCGCAAGTCATTGATGTAGAGCGCACAGTTACGTTTCCGGTGCCCTACTTGATGACAATGGTGACAAGCCTGTTCCTTCTTGTTGGGAGGATTCACCTTGTTCTTCTTGGGTTGGTTTTGATTCACCTTAGGATTTGGTTGATAGGCCAAAGCCTACTTGCCTTTATCAGCCACACCCTTACCCTTGTTCCCATGCGATTTTTTCTGGATCCTACCCCTTTGAATTGCCAACACTTGTGGGGTAGGTGCCTTGCCCTTAGCTGGTAGATGCTTCTCATAGTCAACAAGCAATGCGAGTAACTCTGAGACTATCTTCCCCGAGCAGTGCATGTTGAAGTTTTGCACAAAACCAGCAAAATCCTTGTTAAGGGATCAGTTGATTAAGTGAACTTGAACATTGTCGGGGTAACCAGATCCGACCCTGTGAAGTTGATCAACGAATTCTCTCATCTCATTCACATAGTCTTCAACTGGTTTTCCATCACCATGCTTGCAGCTGTGTAATTTGTCAAGTGACTCATACAATTCAACTGCTGGAGATTTTTCGTAAACCTTCTTGAGTTCATCGATCATGTTGTATGGAAAATAATACTCAAACTTCTTTTGCATTATTGGATCCATACTTTGAAACATCAAGCATCCAACTTCATTGTACTTAGCATGCTCCACTCTCCATTCTACTTTGGCCTCATCAGTAGCGGTCGCAACAGGCTCCTCAGGGCATGGAGTATTCAAGTAATTGAGCTTACCTGTCGCCCTCAAAACAATTCTGAGCGATCTGTGCCAATCATTGAAGTTTTTCCCAGTCAATTTGGCTCTCTCAAGGTGACCCTTGAAAGCAACAAACACGGAGTTATCGGGTTGAGCCATTTCTACAGAAAAAGTTCAAACATTAGTATTTTCGATAATGAAAATATTTTCAAGTAAAAATAATACCCATGGATATATTCATATAACCACCTTAGTTTCTTGAAAACCTAGGATCCAACTTTTCATAATTTCACTACATCAGTTGATCTGCTAATAGTGAAAGTACAAAAGATGGTAATCTGTCGTACAATAATTAGCAAACAAGTTTTTCAATTCCTAGATGATTTATGTGATTTACTTCAAGTTGATTCATCAACTTGCCATGTAAGCATGTTTCATCCCATCTCATGCCTTAAGTTCTAGGTCTCACGCGTCAACTTAATTAAGTCGTCTAACTTAGAAACTGCAAATTATCCATGTGAGGTCTCACGCTCACTCGGAAATTTGCCTTGTCATTAATCTTTGGCCTAGGTCTCACGCATACCAAAGAAAAACTCCAAGTGTCCCTTATAGTTAGATGGCATGTAACTTTAATTTTAGGGTATTAAATTTGATGTGATAATCAAAAAACATGTATAAAGATGCATGCACTCATCTTTATAACATTAGGTTTTACAAAACAATTTTTATTGCCAATTCGCAAGATAAAGTTAAAAGCTTTTGTTTTAGGTATTGGGTTCACCAATTAGAGAAGAACCATCAATTATCATCCACCGAAGTGGAATTGAGGTAAATCACCCTTAAGATGATATTATACATCAAATGGTGATGTAAGTAAGACGTCTTTAACGAACTCATAAGTGCATGGAAATTAAGGTAGACTCTAGGCTCTTTCCAAACCTTGTTTCCATCATTATGAATTAGCTAAAAAAGACTTACGTACAAGACCATATGTACAAAAACATCAATCAAACACAAGTTTATAACTTTCATCTTAAAACATATTAAAAACTATTACAATACAAATCTCGTCGCGAGGATGCATTTAACGCATTACGGCATGTAAGGCCAACCCCTAAGTATGACACATAAGATTTCGTATTGTAAAGTTCTTAATAATTATTATGTTTCACCATTATTAGTCAAATTAATTTTCTTTTCAAAAATTACCCTTGTTATTGCTTACAACTTTGATAAACACATAACACATAAACAAGTAATTTAAAAGAAAACAAATAAACAACTAATAAATAATTAAAAGATGAAACAATTAGCCACATGCATACTTAATTAGATAAACCCTAATTAAATCAATTCTAGGTTTATAATGTGTATAATTAACTAAAGCTTTCACTTTGCACAAGTGAGCCACATCCATCGAATAATCGATTGCGTAAGCTAGAGTTAATTAATACACCACATAACAAGTAAATTGATTTTAATTATACTTGGGGTCTTCCCTAATTTTAGATCTATCTAATAATTAAGATGTGGAACATATACTTGCAATTAAAACAATTAATCCATGACTAACATGCATGTTTTGTCATGGATTCATGCATAACAATTACCACATAGTTCACATAAACATGTTACAAACCTAGGGTTTCTAACCATTAATTAATCTTAATTAATTAATACAAACCCTAATTAGGGTTTTATAAAAAAAACGACCCCCCTTTAAATTAGGGTTAAGGTTTTTATTTTTCTTAAAAAAAATAAAGGTAAAACCCTAGAAACAATAACATGTGTATCTAAAACAATTAAAGATACGTTTTTTTTATAGTTTTAGTAAGCAATTACATGTTATACATGGCTCGTGATGCCACTGTTAAAATTTTAATACTATGACTATCATATATTAATAATAATATCAAGTAGCACATGTTGCGGAAGCGTAGGATCAAGTATAACACATAAAAGTTAATCAAAACATAATGAAAACGTACCGTATGCAATTCTTGATTCTTGAACTATGAAAACAATAGATCTATGATAAACCCCTTACCGTTTTGTTTATCGATCTCTTGATAATAACTAAAGTAAGTTATTACCTCGTTCTTGTACACACAAACTATAACGAATAAAAGAGATTGCAAGATCTAATGAAAACACTTTGTTTTTGAAAAACAAAATCGAAACCCTAAGAATATAGGGGTGTTCGACCGGCCACCAAGAAAGAAAGAAAAAAAAAAGATTTAGGGTTATGTGTGTGTGCACAAAAGGTGAGAAACAAATAACCCTAGCCCTTGTATATATACTAGATGAAAGTTGGAGGACAAGTTGGTGTGGGTTGGGTTTCCCCTCCCCCTACACGACCGGCCTAAGGAGTCCAAGAGGGATTTTAGATCCTTCTTGGCTCCTATTTTCATCCTAGTCCTTTTCTTTCGTATCTAACGATAGTTAGTCCTTAACCTTAATAACTAACGACCGTTAAGTCCGTTAAGTGTTTTAAATAATAATTATATACTAACATTTAAATTATTATACTTTTATTCTCGTTTGTATTGTGTGCAATCCGAGGCCTCGGGTTCGAAACTAGACATTTACACGTTAATATTTAACCATATTCCAACACCAGTTGTGCGAGGAGAGCTTGATATTACTTAAGATGAGCTTTTTGTTGGGCCGTTTTGTGGCAAAAACCATGTCGTTGCGGAATCTCCATAAGTACCAAAGAGTGGTTTGCACCACTACATCAAAGAAGTTCTTTAGGCTGCTAGTGACAGGAGCATCAGCAAGAGTGATCGCATCGTGAAGGGTAGCTATTGAGATGCTATTAAGTTGCCACCAATCAATGACACCTTTCCATGTATCTTTTGCAACATCACATTCCACGAATAGATGTTCTTCTGACTCAATCGCCTCAAGTACATTTGATATAATGAACATATAACAGAAAAACATAAAATAAAGTTATGGAATATAACAATGTTGGTCCTGTCCTTAATGATATGCTTGTTGCAGGTGCTATTCATATTTCTTTGGGGTAATGTGATTAATTATTTCATTAACATCTTGCACTAGTATTACGTTCCACCCCATGTTAGGCTAAGTTATTGGCATTAATTTTGTAGGATGGGGATACTTTTTCTTTCAAATTGTATGTGCAGTATGTCACAAGATATTCTAAATTTAAGACTCAGGTGAACCGTGAAAGCGAATGGAGACATGTATTGGTACAAAGTCGCTGCTGGTTTCGCGGATTTTCTAGGCAGTTTTTATTTTTGTTACGTATATGGAGTCCCGGAAAGAGACCAAACAGAAAGACCCCTTAAATAAGTTACTAGTACCGCGTATTCAAAGTTCATAAGCTAGGATTATACGTAAGTGTACTTTCTGTTTAACTAATAATGGAGTGATTAACACTTAAAGTGTTCACAACAAACACCTGCGTAGCCAGATAGATAACTCAAATAATACAATCAAGAGTTGAATATATCCTGTTAAACAAAAGTAATCAGATCTGATCACATGTTGAGATTTCTTTCTTTCATTTTGCCTCCATTTTATTCCCCTTGTATCTCTTTTTAAGTTATGTTTTCCGTGAGAAAGAACATCTATTTGGTAATTTTATAGTGAATATGAAAAGCTAACTAGATATGATATGTAAATATTATAGTGAACAGTATATAACATTATATGAAAAGGTGTAAAGGAAAAGAAACATAGTACTTCATCTTGCCGTATGAAAGGTTTCATATAATGTGGTTTCATTAGGGTTTCAATCGAGTCGTGTTCGGATTAACTTATTTGGGTTCGTGAGTTGACGGGTTAATATAACCTCTACTCAAACACGACCCGTTTATTAATCGTGTCAAAAAACTTAACCCTAACATAGACCTTTATATCACATGTAGCCCGTTTGTGATCCGTTTAATCTATTTAATTAAATAGGTCAAGCGGTGAAGAAAGTTGGCGGTATGTCTATTAAACAAGTTTAATTCCAAAAATGATATAAATAAAATACAAATAACTATACTACAATTTCAACGATATTTGAGTATAATCGCAATTCATTGTCATATTAAGTACATAACACAATGCACTTAATCCAAATCTAACATAAATTTATTTTAGAGGATTATATACTTAAACGAGTTCACAGATTGACATAATTAATACTTACTCAACTCAAACACGACCCGTTTATTAAAGGTGTTAGACGTGTTGATTTATTTTTTTTACCCAAACATGTTTATCCTCAACACAAACCCGTTTAACTTCGTGTCAAGTTTATTTCGTTTAGCGTGTCATGTCGAGAATTGCCACACCTACGTTCCATGAATATTGGATCATTCTCTTTAAATTTGAAAATCGTTTTCTATATATGCAATGGAAAGTGAAACAAGTTTGAGTTTTATAACCAAATTTTGGTCGCACAAGACTAAATTCTCATAAATACTGGCCGCATAAGACTAAGATTGAATATCATTTACTATTTTAATAGAAAGTGAATCAAGTTTTAGTTTTATAATCAAATTTTGATTTTTCTCTTTATATGCAATGTAACATTTTGGCTGATATCCCTCTTAGTGGTTACATGTCATGGGGATAGAGAAAGGTCTTACTAATCAGACCGCTTATTAGGTAATTTGTTTGGCATAATATTGGAGATGGAGAAAGGTCTTACTAATCAGACCGCTTATTAGGGAATTTGAAAGCATGATGAAGGAATGGATGAAAAGGATGCTTCATGAGTGGATGGTGTTTTGGACGATGTATTTGTTGAATGAGCAACATGTGGAGTGTTGGCAATGAGGTTAGGATTGTTGTTTTGGGATTGCGCATGCTCATCATATAAAGGAGCATTGGTGGAAGCAATTATGGGTGATTGGTTGTGTTTGTAAGATGGGTCATTTGTGTGAGTGTGAGGTTTAGGTGGTGTTGGTTGATTTGGAACAACATCACTTGAGTTTTGACAAGAGTCAATTTTTCTCCTCCAAACGGGTCTTATGGAGATCTTTGCAACTCTTGAGAGCTTAGATCTTGAGTTGTTGGGAGATGACATGTTTGGTTGGGTGAGCATTAATGATGGAGGAGAAGTATTTATAGTGTAAGAAAAATTTGGTTTAGGAAGGCAAATTTTGAGGGGTAGTTTAGGACAAAATGTGTTTGTGAATTTTGGGAAGTATAGGGTGAAATGGGTCAAAAAGTGAAAAAAAAACAGTAACCCCAACCATCAGATGGCCGGTCCCCTTAAATAGGGGTCGGTCCCCTTAATAATTAAGGGGGCCGCCTTGTAATTTAAGGGGGCCGCCCATCCGGTGTTTCCCAGGTTACCAAAAATGGGTTTTTGGCAGAAAATTTTAGAGAAGGTTGTGTGTTTGGGTTTGGTTTCAATCAGGTTTGAGTTTTATAATCAAATTTTGATTTTTCTCTTTATATGCAATGTAACATTTTGGCTGATATCCCTCTTAGTGGTAACATGTCATGGGGATGGAGAAAGGTCTTACTAATCAGACCGCTTATTAGGGAATTTGTTTGGCATAGTATTGGAGATGGAGCTCTCACGTCATTATGGTATGATCGTTGGTGTTCCAGTAGTCCGTTGGCTAACTCTATCTCGACACGTGACATGTTTAGAGCTGGGCTAAATCCTCTCTCTAAGGTTAGGAACATTTTTCTTAATAATGTATGGACCTGGCCTCAGGAACTTTTCGATAAGTATCATTTTCTTAGTTCAATTGTCATGCCAAACCATGTTGATAGACCTGATTTGTGGGAATGGCGTGATGAGCATGGGAATGTTAAGCCATTTTCTGTGAGTATGGTTTGGAGGTCTATTCGGCCTAGAAGTAATAAAGTTATTTGGGTTGACGTCGTGTGGTTTTCGTCGTGTATCCCTCGACATGCATTTAATCTATGGCTGATCGTTAAACAAAGATTGAAAACTCAAGATAAACTTAACACCTGAGATGTTTCGAGCTCTCTTATTATTTTATGTCCGTTATGTGAATTGCAACCTGATTCACATGAACATCTATTCTTTGAGTGCTCTTTTTCGCAACAAATTTGGAATCACATGAAGACGTATCCAGGGATGGGTTCTTCGATTCCTACTTTCTCCCATATTCTGGCTTCTCTCATTCCGATTGCTAAAAGAAGGTCTTGTAAGAGTGTTATTGCTAAGTTGGTTGTGGCGGCTTGTGCCTATTTTATTTGGCAAGAGAGGAATTTGCGTCTTTTTAAGAAGAACAACTGGCCGGTGAAGCAAATTATTGATTGCATTATGAATTCTATCCGTCTCAAACTCCTCTCGTGCAGATTTAAAAAGTCTAACGATGGTGTGCTGGTTTCTAGGCTTTGGAAGTTGCCTGATATAGTGTTTATCTAATGTTGATGGCTGTTTTGTCTTGTTTATGTGTTATTAAGTGGTTGTAACTAGGGGTGGCAATTTCCGACACGACACGAAACCCGACCTGAAACCGACACGAAAATTAGCAGGTTAGGGTTGAGGCTAAATAGGTTTCAGGTCATTTTTGGGTCGACCTGATTGACCCGTTTATTAAATGGGTCGGGTTTGGGTCGAAGATAATTTAATCGGGTCGACCCGACAACCCGTTTAACTTTTACAAAATATAAAATATAAATACACATTCATTATTAGCTAGTTCTAAATAGTCTTGAGACCCCTTAAATAAGTTACTAGTACCGCGTATTCAAAGTTCATAAGCTAGGATTATACGTAAGTAACAAACACCTGCGTAGCCAGATAGATAACTCAAATAATACAATCAAGAGTTGAATATATCCTGTTAAACAAAAGTAATCAGATCTGATCACATGTTGAGATTTCTTTCTTTCATTTTGCCTCCATTTTATTCCCCTTGTATCTCTTTTTAAGTTATGTTTTCCGTGAGAAAGAACATCTATTTGGTAATTTTATAGTGAATATGAAAAGCTAACTAGATATGATATGTAAATATTATAGTGAACAGTATATAACATTTAAGATCATTTGAGGACCAAACTTTTTTTATATAGTAAGGGACTAATCACCACCCTCCATCTTTATTTGATCTAATGGATGAGATTAATCCTAACAATTTAAAAAACCCACTTTTATCATTTTTTTTCAAATATTAATATCTTTCAAACCGTTAATCGTTAAGCGAAAAAAAATATACCGTTACGACGAGCATTTAATTATCTTTCTATATATATGCATTATGATATACTTTCGACAATTTTTTTTTTTTTATTTTTTTTCACGTTTTATTTCGTGGCCGAAAAAATCACATATGATATATCATATATGATATTACATATCATATATGATATATCATATATGATATGTAATATCATATATGATATGTAATATCATATATGATATATATTTTCGGCCACGAAAAAAAACGTAAAAAAAACGAATTTTTTTTTTTGTCGAAAGTATATCACAATGCATATCTATAGAAAGATAATTAAATGCTCATTGCGATGGTATAATTACTTTCGCTTAACGATTAACGGTTTAAGAGATATTTAAATTATAAAAATTGGATGAAATATTAAATGCTTTTAATCTCAACCATTGATTCCTTTTTAGATGGATGGTGGAGATGAGTCCCTTGGTATGTAAAAAAAGTTTGGTATTTAATATAACTCTACTCTAACATTATATGAAAAGGTGTAAAGGAAAAGAAACATAGTACTTCATCTTGCCGTATGAGGTTTCATATAATGTGGTTTCATTAGGGTTTCAATCAAGTCGTGTTCGGATTAATTTATTTGGGTTCGTGAGTTGACGGGTTAATATAACCTCTACTCAAACACGACCCGTTTATTAATCGTGTCAAAAAACTTAACCCTAACATAGACCTTTATATTACGTGTAGCCCATTTGTGATCCGTTTAATCTGTTTAATTAAATAGGTCAAGCGGTGAAGAAAGTTGGCGGTATGTCTATTAAACAAGTTTAATTCCAAAAATGATATAAATAAAATACAAATAACTATACTACAATTTCAACGATATTTGAGTATAATCGCAATTCATTGTCATATTAAGTACATAACACAATGCACTTAATCCAAATCTAACATAAATTTATTTTAGAGGATTATATACTTAAACGAGTTCACAGATTGACATAATTAATACTTACTCAACTCAAACACGACCCGTTTATTAAAGGTGTTAGACGTGTTGATTTTTTTTTTTACCCAAACCTGTTTATCCTCAACACAAACCCGTTTAACTTCGTGTCAAGTTTATTTCGTTTAGGGTGTCATGTCGAGAATTGCCACACCTACGTTCTATGAATATTGGATCATTCTCTTTAAATTTGAAAATCGTTTTCTATATATGCAATGGAAAGTGAAACAAGTTTGAGTTTTATAACCAAATTTTGGTCGCACAAGACTAAATTCTCATAAATACGGCCGCATAAGACTAAGATTGAATATCATTTACTAAAGATACTATCCGAGTTGAGTATGAATGGAGGCCTCCCATGTGTACGTTATGCAAGATTTTTGGCCATATCCATGATCATTGCCCTAATAAAGTGGTCAATCATCATGTTGCTACTACTTCAAATGTTGCTAAGCCTTCTACTGTGCCTGCCAATGATGGTTTCCAAAAGGTGAGTCATAAGAAGAACAAAGGTAAAGCCGAGTCTGCTAAAGGTAGTTATTTTGCTAGTACTTCAATCAAACAGAATTTTAGGTATGAGCCAAAGAAGAATACTAGCGAACCAAAGAAGGGAGCTAATACTCGGCCTAACGTGCATACAACGTCCTCTAAGTTGAAGTCTACTGGTTCTACTTCTAAGGAAGGTATTGTTACTACATCTAATTCTTATGCTGCATT
>LBNU01010038.1:0-12247 GCA_014162995.1 Artemisia annua | reverse complement strand
TTTTTTTTTTTTTTTTTTTTTTTTTTTTTTTTTTTTTTAAGTTTTTTAAATGATATATTTTTATTTATTTAAAAATAAATAATTTCATACTTTTTTTTATTAGCTTTTTTTTTTTTAATTCCGTATTATAATGTGTTGATCGAAATAATGTTATGGTTTTAAATAAATGAAGTATTTGTTATAGTTTGGGGTTAAAATTGAAAATAATTGAGGTGCAGGTTTGTTAAGGTGAGTTATTGTACCATGGTGTTTTTTGGTGAGTTAAGGTTAAAAGGTTAAAGCTGACGTGGCGCTGACATGGTGGTGAGTTATGTTATAACTCATAGGCACCTTACCTTGTGCTCTAAAGGGTGTTGTTGTAAACATACACTCCTTTTATGTAACGTATACAGTAATTTTTTTTATTTTTTTAAAAATTTATTATTGTATAATTTTTAGACAAAAATACACCGTTGCTTCCTAAACTTTTCACAAAACATTGCCGGGGCCCCAAACTTGGGAAAATCGTCGCATTGCGTCCAAATGTTGTGTTTTTGAGGCCGAATGAGTCCCTTAACCGTTAATGGCCAAGTCAACGTCAATTTTGTGCTATATTTTCAAGAACACAATAGTCCAACCATATTTTAACTCTATGTTGGTTAAATGTAACACAAAGTTGTTTTCCCTGTTGCTTAAATACTCTTAAAAACCTAAATTACTAGCAACTCACATTCAAGCCAAATCACTAACAATGACACAAAAAGATAAGGGGAAGGCTTTGTATAATGGGTTAAGGAAAGAGGATTGCTCCAGTGAAGACCGTTTGGGTGTTAAGAAGGAGAAGTAAGAGGCTGCCGACATCGTGTTACCAAAGTTTGATGATTTGGAAACAAGGATTAAAAAACTTGAAGCTGTGTTTAAATATCTAAATGAAAGGAAGGAAAGGAACGAAGGAAAGGAATGACACTGAAAGTTGTGGTTCTAACTAATTGTATGTTTAGATGCTAGGAAAGCTGTAATGGTTATCACCATGAAACCGATGAATAAAAAATTGGGTTTTTACTATCTGATAGTGTTTGGCAATCCAAATTTTCATTGTTTTTGGTAATTGGTTAGTTTGACTTTTTCAAGTCAATTCGCAATCAAAGTTTAGCTTGTTGTTGGTAATTGTTCCTTTTGGAATATAATGGGTGTTTGGATTAGCATTTGCATTTTGGAATTAGATGTGAAAATATTGAAAGCATTTGCATTTTGAACACATGTAATGTTTACAATTACTAGGTATGGTTTGAACATATGTTCCATGCATCAAATGTTAAATGCCCACTGTGTTTGGTTTTGCTGATATAAAGGTGTGATCGTTTGTGGTGATTATACCATGACATTTAGCATTTGTTTAGTTTGACTTTATAAAGGTCAATTGACAAACTAATATGTACACACAGAATATAAACTATAAGACAAACAAACAAATATTGTAACATAACCAACCATTTAGCAAGTTGACTTATATTAGTCAACTGGGGGAACATTGTCTGATACAACATGAAAATGACATAAAATATAGATTCAATGTCTAATACAAGGTTCTACTAATAATTAACAAAAATGGAAAAGATTATGCAGCTTCCACTGAACAACCTTCACATGATGAACCGTCTAACGATAAACATACTGAAACTGGATGATCAAGAAACAAAACAATGAACCTTACACTAATGATCAAACTACAAATGTTCCTGGAAAAATAAGTATCCAAACGCCAAATATTCAAGTTAGATAAGGTATAATTGAAGTTACAAAATAAAAAACACAAGCTATGCAATTCAACATTGAAACCTTACATAGGATTGCTTGTTGGCATAAAGGGCAAGTACGCAGTTGGTAATCCTTTCACCGCTTCGAAAAGGTTTTTTTTAACACCACTTGGTACAAGACCAGCAGCACCACCAGCCTTGTGTGCAACACCATCATCAACAGGTATGTTATGACCACCAAAACCACGATACTCAACCATTATAGCCTTCCCCTTCCCATCGAAACCTCGCTTATAAGTTTTTACTACTTCCTCGCCCTTTTCCTGTTGCAAAACTTCCTCTTCCTCAAGCAACTTTCCTTTTCCCTTAATTTTCTCCCTTTTGTCATGAGAAACACCTTTTTCCTCTTTGATAACAACACCACCTTTCCCTGTTTGCATTTTGGTTACACTCGCCTGCATTTTGTTCGTGTCTATCCCCTTCCATTTACGTCAAGTCCTAAAAGGTCTTCCACTTGACATTCTAAAGTTAGCATCTTCCTCTACCCAACCCACAACCTCAAAACCAATGTTTTTCAAGTAAAATACTGATAACATTTGGGGCCTATGAGTAACAAAGATATCAACTAACTCATGTGATTCCGCCAACTCATACAGCTTAAGAACATCCTGATCTCTATAAATCAATTGCAAACCATTTTCAAGGGTTTTTTGGGATCACAGAAAATCACCGCCCATTTGGGTTCCTTAATCTCTGATAATAGATTGTCAAGGGTTGAACTAAAGATATCCATATCATAGCTAAAAGCACTAACATTAATAAGGGATCCTCCTTCATACCTGAGTGGGGCATAATCAAATATCCCATTGGTGTGAATCCGGAACAAAACCTCTCCTTCTTCTTCTGGTTCCATTTCNATTTGGGTTCCTTAATCTCTGATAATAGATTGTCAAGGGTTGAACTAAAGATATCCATATCATAGCTAAAAGCACTAACATTAATAAGGGATCCTCCTTCATACCTGAGTGGGGCATAATCAAATATCCCATTGGTGTGAATCCGGAACAAAACCTCTCCTTCTTCTTCTGGTTCCATTTCCTTAAAATTTGTCACAAATATGCTCATTTCCATTTTGCGAATGACTATTGCTATTTGGTAGTGTGTGTGTAACTCACTATGTGGAGTGACGTTGGTTCCCTCTGAATCGGGTAGTTTGATATCTTGAGGATTTAGCGGGTCGGGTTTACTGGGTCGCGCCCAAAATAAAAAAGTTAAGCGTATTGGGGAAGGTTTTTTAATTTCTTACTTGGTCCCTATGGGAATTATACTTAACAAGTTTATACTGTCAAGCTTACACAAGAAACTGCTTGAAGATTGCACTAGCAGTACTAACTATGTTTGTACTGCTAGCACAGATGAGTTTATACTGGCTATAAGATGAAGACCCATTTGAAAGATAATTATAGAATAAATTGCATGTATATCTTATACATTTAGGAATATGCGAATATTATGCATGTTATAGTTATCTTGTAAAGGACTCCTTGTCCTATAAAAGGAGGTCATAGGTTTAGGGTTTTACAGAACTTCATACGTGAAAGATTCAAGGTTGTAACCCTAGTGATAAGCAAAAGACCACTCGTATTATTCTCAATAATATTGAAGCTATTTGGTTGTTTAATCACTGTGTTCATACTCTCATTGTTTCATACATACATTCATACATCACTCACACAACATCTTCTAAGTGTTAACTAGTAAATTCCATGTGCTAGTTAGCATTCACTCAAAGTATCAAGCAACACAACGAGTGTGTTATAGATCCTCACAAGAGGTATCAGAGCCAGGTTCTGATACTTTGATTTAGAAGATCCTAAGAAGAACTCTTTTTGCTTACTTTAAGTAAATGGAGATGGAGAACATTCAGAACACAACTTCTGCAAAATTGCCAATGTTCAAACAAAATGAGTTTGAGATATGGAGGTTAAGAATTGAACAATATTTCTTGGTTCAAGACTATGCTCTCTAGGATATCATTCTCTATGGTGATTCCTTCAAGCCAAGTTACAGTGAAAGTACAGTTGAAGGAAAGGCTGTTTGTACCTTGAACACTGGTCCAGTTACTGCTGAAGAAAGGTTGCAGAAAAGGAATGATCAAAAACCAAGAAACTTGTTGCTTATGACCCTCCCTGGTGAATAGATGTTTTCTTTTAGTAAATACAAAGATGATAAAACTCTGTTTCAAGATATTTGTGAATGGTTTGGTGGCAATGAAGCTACCAAAAAGACTCAAAAGACACTGTTAAAGCAAAGTGTTGAGAACTTTACTCATAACAACAATGAAACTCTTGATAAGATGTTCACAAGGTTGCAAAAACTTGTGAGTCAACTAGCTGTATTGGGGATTGAGATAGCCAAGGAATATCTAAATTTGAAGTTCTTAAGGAGTCTACCAGCAGAGTTTCACACTCATGTTGTTGTTTGGATGAATAAGCCAAACATAGAAAGCATGAAACTTAATGATTTGTACAACAACTTCAAAATTGTTGAACAAACTTTGAAGAAATCTGGAAGCTTAGGTACTAGTTCTGGAAACATGGCACTTTTGTCATCTCCCATCATTAGTAACTGAGAGGATGATGATGATGATGATGATGTTTCTACTGGTAATGTTTCTACTGCTAGTTATGGAGTTTCAACTGCTAGTAATCAAAAGAATGTTGCTGGACTTGGAGATCCAACATTCTATGCTTTCCTATCTAGTCAAACAAGTGGTTCTCCTCTCACTTATGAAGATCTGGAGCAAGTTGATGATGATGATTTGGAGGAGATGGATATCAAATGGCAGGTTGCACTACTTAGCATGAGGGCTAAGAAGTTTTGGCAGAGAACTGTGAAGCAAATTACCATAAATGGTAATGAAACTGCTGGATTTTACAAGAAGAAAGTAGAGTGTTTTAACTGTCACAAGTTGGGACATTTTGCTAGAGAATGTAGAAAGCCAAGGAGACAGGACAACAAGAGTACATGGTACAAACAAGACAAGAAGAAGGAGGTCACTGTGGAAGAACCGAAGGCTATGCTGGCTATTGATGGTGTTAGCTATGATTGGAGCTTTATTGCTGATGATGAAGAAACACCAACAGAGACAGCAATGGTAGCAAATGAGGTTGCTCTAATGGCCTTTTCTGATTCAGAGGTAGATTATATACTTAGTTGTGCTAAATCTTGTTCTGCTAATAAAAAATATGAGTCTCTTAAAGAAAAATTTGATAAACAAATGATAGTGTGGAAAACTAGAAGGGGGGTTGAATGGTTTTACGTCTTTTTAATTTATTATGAAAACATTTGTTTCTAAAACTTTGTTTACTTTAAAAAACTTTTGATTCGATATTATGTGAATTCAAGTCTTGCACAATATAAACAATTATAACTAAGTACTAAAGCAATAATAATGTAAGCAAGATAATAAGTAAGAGATGGAGAGATCAAACCGCGACACAAAGGACTTATAATGGTTCGGCTCGAAGCACCTCTTCGCCCTACTCCACTCCCCGAGCACCTAACTCGAGAGTTTTCTTCACTATGTCAACAAGCTCCCTTATGGCAGAGAAAACCTTACACACTTTCGCTTATGCCAATTTAACGACACAAAGCTAAATTTTGAGTTCTAATTGTAGCTAGAACCAATCTCACGACTTCAAGCACAACACAACTTTTTCACAACTTCACACGACTATTTCACGACTTAATTCTACTTCTTCACACCACTACTTCTTCACGACTTAGCTCTAGTTCTTCACACCACTACTTCTTCACACCTTAGCTCTACTTCTTTACGCCACTACTTTTTCACGACTTAGCTCTTATTCTTCACGCCACTACTTCTTCACGACTTAGCTCTAGTTCTTCACACCGCTACTTCTTCTTCACAACTCTACCAACTAACCCACCAATCTAATCTACTTACTTATATTCACAACTATCTAACTAGTATACACACCTTCTAAATAATATATACACCTTATACACAAATGAATGAATGATTCACAAAGTATAGTACACCACCAACTTAGGTGGTTGGATCACACTAAGTTGTAATACTTCTTGTCTTGAAGAGTAGAAGTATTCTTCTCTTGCACTTGAATGGTTGAAGCTTGGATCACTTGAAAACAAAAGCTTATGATTATATGATCAAAGGATTTAGAAAGATATGTAGAGAGATTTAGAACATAAAATTTGGGGTGCAAAAGGTGAGGAAAAATGCCAGGAATGAACCAATATTTATAGGAAAAATTTACAGCTGGAGGAGCGGGGTCGGTCCCTTTAATTAGTGGCAGCCCCCTTAAATATTAAAGGGGACGCCCCCTGAACGACTATAAATTGTGTCATTTACTGGAGAAGGTTTTTCTAAAATATTTTTGCCATTTTTGGTTGAAAATTTGAATTCATATATTTATAATGGATATAATATATTTATTTAATACCAAAAATGATTTTCTAAAAGATATAAAATGTTTGTGACATTTTATAAAAAATCTAGTGATTAAGTAAATGTTCCTTTGATCATAAAATGCATTAGGCATTTTGTTTATTCACACCTTAAGTGATTAAGTTGTTAAAATGAATATTTAAGACTAAATACTTGTTTACATTATAATCTTACATTTAATGATTTTAAATTTTGTGATTATCAAAACGTAGAGATATCGAAAAATACTAATAACATTTTTAGGCATTATTTATATCAACAGATAGAGTTAGATGATACATACTATAATCTATCTAATCATAAAAGAGCTTTATCTGTAGTAGAAGCACAATTAGTACACTATAGAGAAAATGAGTCTAAGTTTAGTGATGATATAGCTGTGCTTAAGAGAGATTTAGAGTATAAAAATGCAGAGATAAATATGCTTAGGGAAGAGCTAGAGAAACTTAAAAAGTTTAATGATAATGTTCAGATAACTGTAGAAACACTAGCTTATCAATCTGAAGGAATTAACAAAATTTGGGAAGCTCAAGTAGTCAACAAAGCTAAGTCAGGTGTAGGTTACAAGTTAGTTCCTCTACCATATAGAGGTATTGGTTCATCTCCTGGCATAGACTTAGCACATACAGGGTTAGAAGAATTTCAATACCCTACATTAGAATATGGTCCTAAATTTTTTAAAAGTGCTAGTGTAGAAGAGGTTAAACCAGAAAATGAAACATTTGAAAGTGCTAGTAACTCTTCTCTAGCAAATGAAGCTATGTCTGAAAAGGAAAGTAAAAAGGAAACCATTGTACCAAAAGTGGTTAAAGAAGCTGTTAAAGATGAAACTGTTACACCTAGAAAACAAATTAAACAATCTAGGTCACCAATTAAGTATGCTGAGATGTATAGGTCTACAACTAGGTCACCAAGTCCTAGGGGTAACAAGAGAAATTGGAACAATTTAAAATCTCAACAGCTTGGTAAAGAGTTTGTGATGTACAATAAAGCATGTTACATTTGTGGTAGTTTTGATCATTTGCATGCTAATTGTGGGTACCATCAGGGAAGAATGGTGGTACATTGGAAAACAAGGGTGAATGAAAACAATTTTCAAAAACATACTCATCCTAATAATAACAACAAGATGGCCCCAAAAGCAGTTATGATGAATGTTGGGAATTATACTAACAGTTACCACGGCTAAGTATGAAGGTAACCACTGCTGAAGAATGCATTAGCAGTGGAAACACATTATCACTGCTAGTACATACCATTACCACTGCTATTAGGATAACTGTTTGTATTCTTGTATAGATAAGTATCGAATAGATCTTGTGTATATTCTATTTAGTTATGATTATACTTATCTTGTAAAGGACTCCTTGTGCTATAAAAGGAGGTCCTAGGTTAATGTTCTACATACGTATGTTTTAGAGAGCTTCAAGGTGTAACCTGATGAGACGAAACGTGTATCCGTTTTAAGGGGTCATTTAAGCCCTAATTCGAGTAAATATGATCAAATATTGCCCTAAATCGTTCCTTTTGTCATTTTAGGTACTTTTGAGAAGAATTCTGGAAAACATGCATATTTGGACGTTTTTGGAGCATAAAAGTGAAGAAAACGACAAAGTCTCAAAAGAAGCTGGAAAACCTTCATGACGGCGTCAGAGTCACAAGGTGACGCCGTCAGCCAACGTTGACAAAGGAGTGAAATCAGATTACACTAGACGCCCTATGAAGAAAATAAGATGTTTACACCTGACGGCATCAGGTGTTAGAGAAAGTAGGCCGTCAGGTGTTAACTTAAAGAGTGACGGCCCAGAGCAAAATAAAGAGTAACGGCGTCAGAAGTAAATCTAGGCCATCCGAGAACCCTAATGACGGCGAGCTGACGGCGTCAGAACCCATAACCTGATGCCGTCAGAATGTAAAATATATATATACTTTTCTATTTTTCATTCATTAGTGTGGAACTTTTTGTACAAGTTTGGGAGAAACCCTAAAGACGAATTTGGCTGTATTTTCAAGGGTCTTTCACCCTTGAATCCTTCATATTCAATTAAAGATAAGTCCTCACTTAAATTAATCAATATGTCTATGTGTTGGTTAATTATATCTTATGCTTGTCTTTCAATTAACATGCTAGGCTAGATTTTTCTTGTGTTTGCGTAGATCTAATGAAACCTAACTATTAATTATTGGTTGATTGGTGTGTTATTACTTTGTTTGGATGAATGTTTCGTCAATGTTAGGCTTAA
Organism: Artemisia annua; assembly: GCA_014162995.1. Taxonomy (NCBI): domain Eukaryota; kingdom Viridiplantae; phylum Streptophyta; class Magnoliopsida; order Asterales; family Asteraceae; genus Artemisia; species Artemisia annua. Next base: position 3,776 of record LBNU01010038.1, on the reverse strand, counting down.
GAAAACTGGAAATACTCCTTTATGGTAAATGCTTGAACGTCTTAAGAAACATGTAACTAATGCGTACTAGGTTATTAAGGTAGTATTTAACGCATGAGCCACTGTTTACAATCCATATGATTATGTGTACGCATAGTTGTAGGAGGAGATAAGAGCTCATAGAATTGGGGAGATATGTACGCCACCCCATGAATTGTTAAGGAATACACCCGTCATCCACACAAGTAATACATACACCAATTAACCGGTAAAAGATAGTTAGGGAGTAAGGAAATCTAAGTAAACACATATGTCTCCATATAAGTTTTCACAACCACAATAGTTTGGTTATTTTATTTTTATTGCAATTGTAGTTTTTGGGTTAGTTGACTAGCAACTAATTCCGCCCACTCCTCCAAAACCCGAGATTTTACTTGCTTTCCATAAAATACAAAAATACAAAAAATAATCTTCCTTCACCCTTAGACCTTTTAGAGTAGTTTTTTCTATCATAACGAACACTATTCCCTGTGAGAGAACGATCAATCCCCTGTACTTACCACTACACTATACTACACCAACCAGGTACACTGCCTGGTGGGATTGCAAGCTTCTCAAGATCCCTTGAGAGGTAAAACCTGTTGCGTGGTCGCAATCCCACGTCCATCAAGTTTTTGGCGCCGCTGCCGGGGAATAGTTATTGTTTAGGTAGAATTTTTTATTTTATTAGGTCTACTCACTAGATTCCTTTCTAGTGAGATTTTTATTTTATTTTTCTAGGATTTCTTTAGTCTATCTTTTTTCTTCGTGTTTTTGTTCGTAACCATCACCATCCGCCAACATGGAAGGTGGTAACATCCTTGATCCCAACAACCCACCTCAACCAAACCACCAACCACAACCAAACCAACTTCCTAGAGCCCGTACCTTAGGAGAGTATTCCCGACCTAGCCACCATGGCTATCGCAACACCATTGAGCTCACTCAAGGAGCCAATGTCACTCCCTTGCGATCCGACACCATCCGGTTGGTGCAAAGCGGATGCGCATTCCATGGACTTTGTTCCGAAGATCCAAATCAACATCTCAAGGATTTCCTCAAAATCGTAGATTCTATAGACCTTGATGTTGCCACTCGAGAGACGACCCGATTACGTCTCTTCCAATTCTCTCTGCGAGACCATGCTAGTCAGTGGCTAGAGCGTCTACCCGCAGGATCCATCACCTCTTGGGATGATCTCACAACTCGCTTCTTAGCTCAATTTTTCCCACCGGGGAGAACTACCAAGCTAAGGAATGATATCTTGGCGTTCCAACAACGCCAAGGCGAAACCCTCTACGAGGCATGGACTCGATTCAAGGACTTACTCCAAAAAGTCCCTCACCATGGCATAGACCTTTGGCTCCAAGTCCAAATCTTCTATGACCATATCAATATCCCCACGAGGCAAACCATTGACCAAGCGGCCGGTGGCAAGCTACATGATCTAAGTGCGGAACAATCATGGGATCTCCTAGAAGATCTTGCTCTATATGACAACGAAAGTTAGAATGATCCCTGTGATTTGAATAAGACGGTCAAGGCAATATCTTTGCCTTCGAATAATTCAAGCACTTCCGACCGTAGGATTATAGAACTTGAAGACCAAATAAAGTTTCTCATGAAATCCTACGAGGCTCCCAACCCATCAAGCCAAGTGAATAAAATCACTTCTTTGTGCGAATTATGTAGTGGTCCCCACGACACTCGTGATTGCATGGAACTCCCCGAACAAGCTTTTGCGGACTACGCATCCTCGCGTACCGACGGAGCGGGAGACAAGTGGTTCACTTTCAAACCCGAGCCAAACCCTTACGGTGATTCATACAACCCCTCATGGAAAAATCACCCAAACCTTAGGTGGAAGTCAAACCAAAACGTGCCGCAAAACAATTCTTCCAATCCACCTAATCGTTTTCAACCCAACGGTCCTTCCTCGAACCGTACCTTCAACAAAAATCCTTCCAACAACTATGGTAGTATCAATAACCTTGAAGGATTGATGTCCAATTTTATGGCATCTCAAGAAGCTCGTATAGCTAAATTCACATCCGAATTTAATCAACAACAAGTAGAGATGACCAATAAGATTGACAACTTGTTGAAGGCCCTTACCAACCAAGTGCTATCACCTCCACATAAGGACGCTAGGACCACTAATAGTGGACCCCAAATCAAGGACCCTTCTTCATCCAAACATGTCCACTTCGTCAACGTTGTCACTATTAGACCAATTGATAGGAGTGAGGAAAACAATGAACCTAAGGATGAAGTTAAGGAAGTCGAGGTAGATAAGGAAAGTAGGGTAAGCAAGATTGAAGAAGTAGATGATGGAGAGGACTACTTCAATAAGTTACCAACTAGAGAAGAACGGGCATACCATAAGGATTTATTCGATGACTCCTAGACGCCATACTTCCTAGGTAACCCAATTATCAAAACGGGCGACCCTTCTAATCTCAACATACCATGCAACATAGGACATTTGCATGTGTGGAAAGCTTACATCGATCCTAGATCGCCCATAAACATCATGACTAGAGCCCAATACAACTTGATAATGAAAAATCAACTTAGGTATAGGGTGTTCCCCGATAGAGGATGGATTAGTAACTTCACGGGAAGAGTTAGGGGATTACCGGTTTATGTAGGGAACTTCACCTATGTCACCGACTTTGTGGTTGTAGAAGATATCCGTCCAATAGTCGATGCGAGTTTAACTCAAGTAGTCTTGGGAAAACCGTTTATAAGGTCTCTAGAATGACTTATGAACCTTCCTTAGGGATAGTTAAATTTAAGGATGAGACCGATGAAGTGAACTACCAAATGCCATATAAGATAGAGCAATTCCAAGACTTGTCAAACGTTGAAAAAGAGCTTAAACAAGCGGTCTACTATAGGAATGATGAGGATAGACGTAGGGGAGTACACTATGTCATGGAAAGGATATTCGATTTCTACAAGGATTGTTTGAAATTAGGACCGGATTATAAAACCGGACAAGAGGATGACCTAGAAACCAAGACCAACGATGGAGTCACGTAAGGTACGGTGACTTTGAGTCTAGCTACAAGACTCGTTAATAAAGAAAAGCGCTTCTTGGGAGGCAACCCAAGCTTTGTGTGTTTTGTTTGTTTGTTTATTTGATTTTATTTGTTTCTGTATGTATGCTATTTCTTGTTATTGATTCATGATTCAAACTAACTTGTGAAAATGCTTTATTTTGTTTTTAACTTCGTCTTAACTACATATAAAGGTATTTTGCAAAATCTAAGTGTAAGGGAAATCTAAATCGGTTTATAAGAACGAATGGATATGAATCATAACAATGTAAATTAACATACATACTAGTATTTGTTTGAGTCAAATGCTTGTATCGAGTCATAATGAATTTTTGCAAGAATTCCAGGAAGTAAGGTATAGTTTTTCCAGAAATTTTCCAGAAACTCAACATGAGAATTCTGTCAGATCATTTCTGACGGCGTCAGGTGTTACAACCTGACGGCGTCAGGCAATAATTTTCTGCAATTTTTGAAAGTTTTGTTTTTCTTCCGGAAATAAAAAGTTTTTTTGTTAATTCTCTATTTTATAATCTCTAGGAATTCTGCAAAAATATTCATTCCACAAGCATTATATCCTATTATAGATTATACCGCCGATTTTATGCGAGGTTGGCCTTTATCTTTTTTCAGGTTAACAGGTTATTTTGGACAAGAAGATGATTTATATTTCGGAAGGGAAGCTTTGAGCGTTCATCT
>LBNU01010034.1:9976-21215 GCA_014162995.1 Artemisia annua | reverse complement strand
TTGTTTAAATAGTTTCTAAGCTTGTAAAGGCTTATAACTTATCTAAGTGAACTGAAGGGAACATGGAAGTAACCTTTTAACACATTTTAAGCCAAAATGAGAATCTCACTAGAAAATTGCAAACTTGAATTTTTGAACTGAGGAACTTAAAATTAATACTAAATAACTTTAAAGTTACACTTGATTAACTTGAGAATTCAACTAAGGATGAAAATTACACTGGAAAACATAAGTTACAATTAATTCGACAAACTAAGAATAAGCTAAAAAACTAAACTACTTCAACTGCTACAATACCCCTTTATATAGTTGAAAATTAGGGTTTCTTGGACTCTTGTGAGCATATCCCAGCAATAATATCAACCTTTAGATGAGTAACTTTTAATCTGGACCCTTGAAGCATTTTGGCGCCAAAAATGGGATATAGCTGTTGGGTCTGATAACTTGTGATTAGGTTGAGTTGTTGGGTTTAGGAAACTGTTAGGAACAGTTATGATGATAGAGGAGTGTTGAGTGTTGTAGGGAGGGGGTGCAGGAGTTGGTGATGATGATAATAGCAGAAGTCACGGGTGTGGGAGGGAAGAGTTAACCAGGGTGTTTGTTTGACCGTGGGATTGACCAGGGTTAAATAAAAACGGGGGGTGGGTTTTATTAGTGGGATTGGGCCTTGGAAGGTATTGGGCCACAGGAAAGGTTAAATGGGATGGGTTATAAAAGGGTAATTACCTGGTCGCTAAACACTTTGACGACGACTCTTTTGAATTTTGGCGACGAGTAGTAGGGCCTACGTATTTTCTTAGTCAAAGTTAAGCACCAGGCACACCACACCTTTGACGAGGACAAGTTCTCGCCAAAGGTATTATGTACTACGTCCGTCTCATAATAAATGTCCACTTTGACTTTTCTTAGTCTTTGTTATTAAACTTTGACCATAAATATTTATTGTGTTATATGATACTTGATGAAAAATAAATGAATGGATTAAGTTTTAAACGTATTTTCATTTGGTATAATTTTCATCAAGTATTATTTAACACAAATAAAAACATTTGCGGTCAAACTTGAACTGAAAGACTCAAAAATTCAAAGTGGACACTTATTGTGGGACAGAGGGAGTAATTAATTAATTAATTATATTAATTAAGAATTAATTAATTAATCAATTTTTATAACAAAAAGACCTGGGCCCACTAGACATTTGGCTATGACAAGTCCTCGATAAAAGTCCAAAAGTCTGCTCTGGTAAAGCTGGTTTACAATTTTGGCGGGGTCATATCATCGCCAAAAGTACCTGATACTTTTGGCGGCATGTTGCTGCAAAATGGGTAGGGTTTTTTTTTTTTTTTTTTTTTTTTTTTTTTTTTTTTGAAAAAAATCTACTTACTTTCGCAACCTGTTTTCACCCAACACAAATATACCAAATTTGCAACAATACCACAAACTCGCTAAAACGTTGTATTATAACTTAGAAATGCGTCAAATGATTCAAAAGTCGCTGAATATTTCAAAAAACAAAAGTCCCTAAAAATATCCGCAAACCATAAACATCCTTGTAACTATCCATATATCCATAATCCATAAGACAATCCACAAACACATAATAATCCATCCAAAATACAGGTGCAAATCGGGAACCGGTGGTTTAACCGGAATCGGTTTTTTAAAAAACCGGTTATATTAAAACCGGTCCGGTTTTTTTAAGCGAACCGGTTAGACCGGTTATGGGTTTTTACCCCGACCGCTTTTTAACCGGTTATATACCCGGTTTTAATCGGTTTTTTTAAAAAACCGGTTTTATTTATTTATTTAATATTTTTTTTAAATATATACACGTGGCCCGTTTAAAAAAAAAATTACCGTTTGAAAATTTAACCGGTTTTACCCGGTTTCTTTTTAAAATTATAGCCGTTTAAAAAAATAAAAAAAGAAGAAGAAGCCGTTAACCGGTTTTTTTTGGGTTTTACGAGGCCAAACGGCTATATGCCAAACTAGCCGTTTTTTTGAAGTCTTTTTGAAGTTTTTGAATGGTTTAAGTCACTATAAATAGAGGTAATGAGTTGGGGTTGAAAACACATAAAAAACAATCTCATTTCTTTCTTTAATCTCTCAAAAACACTCTAAAATCGCTAATTTGCTATAATGAAAAACTCACAATCACAACAAGCTTCCACTACTCCCTCCGTTGCAACTAGCAATGTCCGAAAACATTACACAAATGATGATGTTGAAATAGTTAGATCAACTACCCGAAAAGGTGATGTGTGGTCTAATTTCGATTTGTGTGCTATGAAAGATGGTAATTTAAGGGCGCGTTGCCACAAATGTAGGATTTTTTATAGCGCCGGGTCTAATACTACACTTAGGAATCATTTGGGTAGTTGAAAGGCGGTTCCAAAATGATATGTCGCAAGGTACTATTGGTGCGGATGGTCAAGTTTTTATATATGATGCGGATGCGCTTCGACTTGATTTTACAAAGTTTGTCATTCAACAAGGGCTTCCATTCAACCACTTCGACAACGTCAAGCTTACGAAGATCATCAAAACGATGCTACAACCGCGGTATCAACATGTAAGTCGTACTACTCTTAGAAGTGATGCTTTTAAATTATGGAAAACAGCTAAAAAAGATATTATTGAAGGTTTTCGTGAATATAAATATGGTGTTTCTATAACTACGGATACTTGGACCACACCACATGATACGGCAAATTCTTTTCTCGCCGTTACGGCTCATTGGTTTAATCCCGAATCTTGGTTATTAATGAAACGAATAATTGCTTTTAAAATATTTGGTTATCCTCATACGGGATGTAATTTAAAAAAAATTTTGCATGACACTTTAATTGAATATAATTTAGATGATAAAGTTTTTACGATTTCACTAGATAATGCATCAAATAATACTAGAGCTATGGACTTGTTAAAATTACGTGTAAAACCTTTGCTCTTGTTATAAATTTATCCGTACAAGCGGCATTAAAAATATGTGATAGTTTATATACGAAATTTAGGGGTTTATTAATAACGGTATATAAATCGAGCAACGAACGACAAATGAACTATAGACGTTTTCTTGTTATTTGTAATGAAGAACCCCTAGGACCTTGCCTTGATAATAATACTAGGTGGAATTCTACTTGCATGATGTTTGAAAATATATTACGACAACGTGCGACTTTACAAGCTTTTAATCAAAGACTTATTAATAAAAATAGGTCCAACATAATACTAAACGACCAAGATTGGGATCGACTAAATGAATTAACTATGTTTTTACAAGTTTTTAAAGAGGTAACAACTATATTATCGGGTGTTTATTACCCAACTAGTTCATTAGTTTTAAAACAAATTTATACTATGACGGAAAAATTATATGAATTAAAAAACTCACCTTCACGAATGTTTAGAATAATGGTTAAAATTATAAAAAAGAAATTTATAAAATATTTTGCTAGTTTACCTTTGGTTTTTACTTGTTCCGCCTCACTTAATCCATGTTTAAATGTTGGAGGTGTAGAACTTTTAATGACAAAAATAATGGAAAATTTAGACTTATCTTTTAGGTTAGACGGTGATGACGTGGGCTATATAGAATCTCAAATTTTTAGATTTAACGATAATTTTCAAAAATTGCTTGGCATTTATGCAACAAAATATGGTCACCAACAAAACCCAATTGTTGACCAAATGCGGGCCGGATCGTCTCGAATGACAAGAGACATTAATATAAACCTTTATAATTCTTTATTTGAATACGCTACAAAGTGCCAACGATCATCGGCCCCAACAAGCGAATTGGGACAATATATGGCTACAAACTTTTTAAGAACTTTAAGTCCCGATGAGTTTGCAAACTTTGACATTTTGGCTTGGTGGAAAGAAAGGGAAATCCAATATCCAGTTTTATCCGCTATGGCTCGTGACTTATTAGCGGTCCAAGCTTCGACGGTAGCTTCCGAATCGGCCTTTTCGGTTAGTGGTTGAATTATATCGGAAAGAAGGACAAGACTAACACCCGAATATGTGGAAGTATGTGTATGTTTGAAAGATTATTTGGATGGAGTAGATAGGATACAACATGAATCATCGTTGGAAGGTCCAATATTAGATAAAGATGTTGAAGAAGGTATAATAAGAGAAGAAGAAAAAGCGGGGATATCACCTTCGAATACCGAAGCGAATTAGATGAAGGTGAGTTTGAAGAATTTGAAGTTGAAGATTTAGATGTACAAGATTATTTGGAAGAAAATGATCTTGATGACGACTTGAGTGACTAGTTGAGTATAACGGGTGATGGCAATGCCGAAGCTCGATATACTTGATTACACTAATATGTTTTCGGGTGATAGCCATGCCGAAGCTCGAAAAATGTATTAGTATTTATATGTTTTTATGATTGTATTGTTTAAATAAAAGTTATGATTGTATTTTTTTAGTTGTATAATTGTATTGTTTAAATAAAAATTATGATTGTATAATTATATTGTTTAAATAAAAGTTATGAGTATATTTGATGAAGCGAAAAGTGTATCGCTTTTAGGGGGTCATTTAAGCCCTAATCCGTAATTATTTGATCAAATATTGCCCTAAATCGTTCCTTTTGTCATTTTAGGTACTTTGGAGATAAAATCTTGAAAAGAAGCTATTTTGGACGTTTTTGGAGCATAAAAGTGAAGAAAACGACAAAGTATCAAAATATGCTGAAAACAGTACCTGACGGCGTCACGTTATGCTAGGTGACGGCGTCACGCTTTGACAAAGAGATGGACACGAAGTTTACACGAGATGCCCCAGAGAGTTTTTGTGACGGCGTCACGCTTTGTGACGCCTAGGCCATCACGTTATGTGACAAAGGGAGACGGCCTGGAGAGATTATAAGGGGACGGCGTCAGAGTTGGATCTGAGCAATCCGAATATAAGTTTGGCGGCGAGGTGACGGCGTCACGCACTAGAACGTGACGCCGTCAGCTTGTAAAATCTATATATACTTTTTTAATTTTCATTCATTAGTGTGCAACTTTTGGGAAAAACCCTAGCTCAAACTTTTCTGTATTTTTAAGGGTTTTTCACCCTTGAAACCTTGATGCTTAATTAAAGATAAGTCTTCTTCCAAATCATTCAATATGTCTATGTGTTGTTTGATTATATCTTACGCTTGTCTTTCAATTAACATGCTAGGCTAGGTCTTTATTTAATTAACATATAAAAGATAGCTAAGGAATAAGGAAATCTAAGTAAACACATATTTCTCATTTATAAGTTTCACAACCATTTTATTTTCTTGTTATTTAATTTTATTTGCAAAAGTAGTTATTTGGGTTAGTTGACTAGCAACTAATTCCGCCCACTCCTTCCAAAACCGAGATTTTTACTTGCTTTCTATAAAATGAAAAAACAAAAAGAGTCATCCCTCAACCCTTAGACCTAACTAGGAGTAGCTTTTCAAGCCTAATGACACTATTCCCCGAGAGAACAATCAATCCCCCGGTACTTGCCACTACACGATACTACATCGGTCAGGTACACTGCCTGGTGGGGGTTGTAAGCTTCTCAAGATCCCTTGAGAGGTAAAACCTAAGTGCAAAGGTTGCAAAACCCACGCATCAATATTGTTTAATTATATGTTTGAGAATTAACAAGTTATAACCGGAAAAAAAAACGTTCGAAGTTTTTAGTTAAATTTTCGAAAAGAACAAACCCGGTAAATAACCGAAAAAAATCCGAATCCGAAAATTTATAACCGAAAAAAATGAACCAGTAAAAAAACCGATAAAAAAACCGATTCCGAAAATTTATAACCGTAAAAAACCGATTCCGAACATTTATAACCGAAAAAACCGACTCCAAGAAAACCGAACCGAACCGAAACTGGTTTTTAGAAAAACTGGTTTTTTGAAAACCGGTTTTCTAAAACCCGAAAACCGGTTTTAACTTGAAAATTTGCACCTCTAATCCAAAATANTATGGAGTAGTACATCTATGTTTTGATGATTGTACGTTCTGCGTTCATTGGAAGTGTTTTGCTATCATCTGCCATGGATAGAATCTGAGAATTTTGTTATATGAGGATCAAGAACTGTCTGTTTATGAGAATGTATTTGGAAGGACTATACTTGAAACGAGATTATTTGATAAACTGAGGAATTATGCTGATAAGCATCGACGTGACCTAGAAATTCATGTTTAGAATCTTATATTTTGTAAGTTTAGCCGTTCATGGGAATGAAACGTTGTGAGATCAAGGACAATTTTAGTTCTCGACTCCTTTGATCGTTTGAAATCCTTGAACGTATTGGGGAGGTTTCCTATCGTTTAGCTCTGCCTCCTTGTTTGTCCCATGCTCTTATCATCTTCCTTGTATCTCTTCTGAGGGGATACGATTATCATCTATTACGTTTGGCATATTATTCTTTTGATTTGGATTCGGTATGATATGTCTTTTCTGAGGAAACCGAAGCTATTCTTTTGATCAACAAAACAGAGTCATGAGAAACTATTCATCCACATCTCTGTTCACGGTCCGTTGTGTTTCCATTTCGTTTTTCCTTCAATTTTCGAGGACGAAAATTTCCTTTCTAGAGGGGAAGAATTGTAAAACCCTAAAATCTAAAACTTGTGAAGTGACTATTTTACCCCTCTAATTTTTAAACTTATAAAATATGTATAATATTCCAAGCTCATTAAATGCATTTAACCTAAGTTATAAAATATTTATTATAACACCCTAAATTCTACTTTGTCACCAAATATTTGATCGAGCATAACATACGTATTTAAACCGTAATACTTGAAGGTTACCAAGTATTAAATCTATAACCTGAGAGTAAATAAAATCAGCACAATAGTTTTCCTATGCAAATATCACACGTTAACTAAGGCTAATATGGACAGAATTTTTGTTCTAAAATTTGTACACAACTTTGATAACCAAATGAAGCCCAAATATGACCCATAATTTGAAAACGTGTATGAGTACGAGTCTCCCATTTTACTCGGCACTTCACCAAGTATATCTCCCCCTCACTCTCTTCATATAACCGTACTTCTCATTCAAATAATCTCACACGTATTTAACCCTACTCATAGTGACGGCATAGTATTTCATTCTCTCATTCGACCTTTAAGAAGCCGGTACGACAAGGCTAGTAAGGTTTTATTTTGATCGTACCCTAAGACAGAAACTATAAATACCCCAAGACCTAGACAAATTTTGTGTGCACCACAACCCTAAGGAGACGAATTCAGACGAACAAGCAACACAAGACACACCCAAACGAAGATGTTAGAGCTGTAAGAAGGTCCTGCATGTATTTAATTCATTAAGTAGTTTTGTTTTATTGTAATAGTAAGCTTTGAATCCATCAGGATTGATGGCCGGTAGTTTGTGAGTACGCAATAATCAAATGCCCGCCTTAAAATTGCTTTCCCATCGATTAAAGTTTATATGTTTGATGTCTTTGGTTTCCTTATATTAGTGCATTGATTACCTCTGTGTCTAGCTGAGCACTTCTGAGCCGCCATACTCCTTCCTCGCCTACTCACTCCGATGTCTTTGGATGAGTAGGATATTCATAAGTAATCATTAAGGGTTTACTCGTCGATATAATAGCCAACAAGTATGGATTAATTTTATACACTTCATATAAAACTAGCAATAAAACAAGTGACAAGCTATCTTAATCATCAGGACAGGCCTTCTTATTGTCTCTACTATCTATCTGTGTACGTATATGCTATTTGCTGATTTGTTCTCATTAGTTTTTATTGTTTAATTAGATAACTAAAACCGTGGCAGTCTCTCAGGCTGAACCCCCTATCATTAGATTAGAATGTAAAGCTAACTTAGATATTAAAATACTAGTTAGGATAATTAGATAATACGTTCCACTCTTAGTGATTGACACTCTGCTTACCATTATATGCAAACTGACCGGGTACACTGCTCGTTAAGTGTGTGTGTTATTGATAAGTCGGCTAAATATAAATGTAAAACTTGAATAGGCAATAAACTGCTAAACCGCAACGACACATCACGCGCATCAAGTTTTTGGCGCCGCTGCCGGGGAGTGAATTGTTATTATCTGTTAAATTGATTAGTATTTTAATTAGTTTTTCTTTTTATTAGGTTTTTAGACACTAACCCCTAACTTGTTGTATATTAGATAATTTGCATTCATTGTATAATTTGCATATTTACTGTTTTTGTGTGTTTAATTTTCTGTAATTTTCTTTTTAATTTTATTTTTATTTTATTTTATTTTCTTTCTTAAGTACCTATTGACGTTGTACTGTGCAGATACAAACGATACGGCGCATCTGTTTATCTGATGCGGCGTATTGCGTTTTAATTTTATAAAATACAACGCGTTTAATAACTCGAGTACGACGTATCTTTCCCAAAGATACGGCGTATTCTGTTTTTAATAAAGAATTTTTCGAAACCCTAACGCCATTCAACGCATCTGTTTTTACAGATACGGCGTATTTAATATTTAAAATTAAAAACAATTTTCGAATTATTAAACAGAAGCGACGCATCGATTTTTATCGATACAGCGCATCTACTAAATCAAAAATCTTGTATTTTGAATCGTAACGGAAATACGGTGCATTAGCTTCTGCTAATACGGGGCATTTAATTTTTATAAATATAATTGATTTTTGATTACTGACAGGTACGGCGCATTCTAATTTAAAAGCGGCGTATCTTTTTTCAAAAATAAAATCTGATTTAATTTTAACGTAATAAGATACGGCGTATCCTCTTTCAAGGATACGGCGCATCGTTTGCAGATATCAGCAACTTTTATTTTTCATATTCCTATTTCGTTGTTAATTTTCTGACATAATACTTTCTTGAACATACCCTACTGATGCTTTTGTGATGATTTCAGGAAGTGCATGACCAGAAGTTCAACTAAGAACTTAATTACACCTTTCGAAGATCCTGAACGAGCACTACATTCACTAAGGAAGCTTTTCAGCACAAGAAGCGTTGAAGTTTCAAGCTTATTCGAGCTTGAATATTTTTCTAAACAAGAGGAGGAAGAAGAAACATAAACAATGACGGAAAACACTACCATGGAGGAATACATGAACAAGACCCGTACTGACTACAGTTCAGGAGTTGCTAGACCAAAGTTTGATGATAAGACAAAGTTTGAATTGAAGGGTCAATTTCTCAAGGAGCTCAGAGAAAATGCTTTCAGTGGGACAGATAATGAAGACGCTAATGAACATATTGATAAAGTCCTCGAGATCGCAGATCTGTTCAGTGTAGATAGAGTTTCTATCGACCAAGTTACGCTTCGAATCTTCCCACTTTCACTTAAAGGAGCCACTAATAAGTGGCTAAAGAATGAACCTGCCAGTTCAATCACAACATGGGAAGATCTGAAGAGCAAATTCCTGAAAAGGTATTGTCCACCTGCTAAGACTGCTAAAAAGATGGAGGCCATCAACAGTTACAAGCAAGAGCCCGATGAGACTCTCTATCAGGCTTGGGAGCGCTTCAAAGATCTACTGGCAAGATGTCCTCAACACTATCTTACAAAAATGCAGGAGATAATACCGTTCTATCAAGGATTGGACGTGCCCACTAGGCAAATCTTGGATGCTAAAGGAGCTGTGCCACAAATGAGTGCAGCAAATGCTAGAAAAGCCATCCAAGAAGCTGCTGATCATGCTCAAAAATGGCACGATGGGACCTCTACTAGAACTAAGAGCAGCACTAATTTTGACGGGTATGCTGCAATTCAAGTTCAACTGGATAAAATTAGTAGAGAGATGAAGAAAAGAGATGAAAGAGTGTATGCTGCCCAAGTTGGATGTGAAAAATGCGAAGGACCTCACTACACTAAGGATTGCCCTACAAAGAATGAAAGTGAGACTTTTGAAGAAGCATACTACACACAATTTGGACAACCATTCCAACCATCGGGAAGATTTAGGGAAGCTGCTCCGGGATTCTATCAAAGGAACAACGGAAATCCCTCATATCAAGAGAGAAGGCGAACTTTAGATGACACTCTAAAGCAAATCATCGCCGATGCTGCTAAGAGACATGAAGAAAACACTGCTATGATCAAAGAAATCCGAGCCTCAACAGATACTATGACACGAAACCAAGGAGCTTCGATCAAAGCATTGGAACAACAAATAGGTCAATAAGGTAAGGTGCTTCAAGAAAGGGGATATGAAAGTCTACCTGGCTCAACTGAAATTAACCCAAGAGATCATGTCAAGGCGATTACTACTACTGAAGAAGTCATGCCTAACATACCTTTTCCTGGAAGATTGAAGAATGGTGATGTTTTGAAGCCCCAATATTTCTTTAACTCTTCAATCGGCGTTAGAAGACTCCTCAAGGAGAAGTCAAGGATTGAAGATGAGATCAAGGCTACAATGAAAGAAGAGAACCCTGCAACCGATCTACATGCCTTGCCTCAGAAAGAAAAGGATCCAGGGAGTTTTACTTTACCTTGCTCAATTAATAATATGTCTTTCAGTAATGCATTAGCTGACTTAGGAGCTAGTGTTAGTGTTATGCCCTTTAAGACATTCACTACCTTAGGCCTAGGAAAATTGACACCAACTAAGCTGCTTATTGAATTGGCTGATCAAACGGTAAAACGACCTAAGGGGATTGCTAAAAATGTGCTAGTTAGGATCGAGAAGTTTGTATTCCCCGTAGACTTTATTATATTAGATATGCCCGAGGATGCTAAGATTCCTTTGATCCTCGGAAGACCTTTCTTGTCTACTGCCCATGCTAAGATTAACGTGTTTAAAATAAAAATATCATTAAAAATTGGGAATAACAAACTAGTCTATAGATGTGAAAATCTAGTTAAAAGCATAATTAGGGGAGTTTATATGCTAGGATTAAGAAATGATATAGACCTCGACCTAGAAGCTAGGTTTATGGGAGAAATCTCAGTACATAACGACTCACTTGAATGCTATGATGGAGATTATATTGAGTTAAACGATAAAGTACCATATGCATTGTTAAAAATCCAGTTTTTCACAATAGAACAAAGCATATTGAGATAAGACACCACTTTATCAGAGATGCATATAAAAAACATTTGATAAGTGTGGTTAAAATTCACACAGATAAAAATGTGGCAGATTTATTGACTAAAGCTTTTGATGGACCTAGGTTTCAACACTTAGTTGTCCACATTGGGATGGTTAACCCTTAAATGCAATGTTTAAGGGGAGGCATAAGCCT